>JAOXYI010009798.1:0-22294 GCA_028566495.1 Lithophaga antillarum
ACATTTGGTCCACACATTCATAATGGAATGTACTTGTCAGCCACATCACCTGACCTTGACCTGATTTTCATGGTCCACTAACTTTTAATAAAAAGATGTTTCCCCATGCGATATGTGGGGGCAGGCGAGACATATTCGTGTGTCAACCCTTGTTATTATGTGTATTTGTTAAGTCGAAATGTTTGTTTAACCTTGTATTTACTTACTGGAGATTAACGTGAGTAAATTAACATTAATGAATGCTGAATACTCAACTCTATACCATTAATGATCAGGGCTCCACCACACACCGACTATCAGCACCATCCTAGGGAACAACCATTTTATTTTAGAGGGGTGGGCTTATGCAGGGATTTCATTTTATCAAAACTGGGTCCTGACTTTTTATTTCAAATTTCATGTACGACCCCACTAAATACCAAATGGTTGCTCCCCTATTGTGATCAGCTTGACTGTCCGATCGTTACAAATTGCGTCCGCTCTATAACTTGACACAAATTTGTATTAAGTGATGAAATTTATTACGACGGTTTACCATAATTAGAAGATGAAATGATTAAGGTTGAAGGCTATTAGTAAAAAGTCAAGGTAAAAGCTAATGTCAAAGATAGAGACGGATTTAGAGGGGCCCAGCCCCCACTTTATGGGATGCCAAAAACGTTTTTTTGCTAGTCACTTTGCAAATATAGGGTAAATAAAAATTTTGGGGTCCGAGCCCCCCTTTTTTGTTGAAAATCCCGGATCCGCCACTAAAAGATGATAATCTGTCCGTTAAAAAATCGCTCTGTCACTTGAATATAATTTTGGGTTTTGAGTAATGATTCTTTGTATATTTATTATTCAATATTATAAAGTATGTCTGATTAAAGTCAAAATCTGTGAGTCAGTGTCCAAACCATGTAGTTAAGTTTACCCTATGATTCTTTACTGCCAGAAATCGTATCCGCTCTACAACACATGTACTGTTGATTATTAAGTAGTAAAACGTTCAGAAAAGCAGTTCTTTTATGAATAAGGTTAAAGTCAGTAGGTCAAATCTTTGATTAAACTTGACAGCAATTTGATAATTATCAGATATGTTTTTCATCTATTTTTGTTAATATCCATCAAATTTAATAAAGCATGTACTAGTCTCGAGGGGAACATGGCAAAAACGAAACCAAAAGGAAAGTATGTCTTGTAACAAGTGTAAGTCGTAATGCCTTGTGTGAAAAGACAGTAACAAGTCGCAAAACAGTTAGGGAGAGGAAGTAACCACTACGATAAAGGGAACATGTCCATAATCATCTGTGAATCGGACACCCCATAATGGTTAACAAACTCGTGATGGTGATCATAAAATTTCCGAAGTGATGACATTAGTTTAGGCTTGACATAGCCTTGACTAAGAAACATTTGTAAGAGTAATAGTCCTATATCTAGAAGGTTTCTATAGTGGACGCAAGCCCTAAAACAACGGATAAACTGAGATGTAGACTTCATACGTTATAGCTGTCTCGTACTTACGACAGAACTAAGTCGTAATTACGACATAGTATGTTGTAATTACGAGATAGAATTAAGTTGTGTAATTACGACATAACTAAGTCGTAATTACGAGATAGCTAGGTCGTAATTACGAAATAAGTAAATTGTAATTACGACTTAGTAAGTCGTAATTGCGAGAAAAATTTGTGGTAATTACGAACTAAGTCGTTAGTACGACATAAAATATTTTTTCCTCGTGGCACTAACGGCTTCCGTAAGATCTCGAACTGCGGAATCCGTGATCACTTAGTATATTTGGAGATCTCCAGTTCCAATTGAAGATCTCGAATTTTCAGAAAAAAATTCTGTTATGTTGTCAAATTATCAAAAGATCACTGGAGACGAACATTCTGATGGCAACCCACTTTATACTGAGGTATATTAATACACGACATCATAGGGGAAGTTATACATTACAATTTTTAAATTTATGATGAAGAATTCTCCAAATTTAACGAATTTTCACAATCCTTAATTCTTATTTATTGACAAAGGCAAATCAATGACTGTACAGGGGTTACAATTATTGAACATTTGTGCTGTTGATAATTGGGCCTGGAATTATCATAAACATGTAAATAAATGTCCTAACTGATAGGAAGAGTATACATGTATATACGGGGGAGCGTTGGTTCAATATGAAAGTGAATTTAAGTTTACCTCCACCAAACTCCTAAATCAGGAATCTGATTTTCAACGTTTAGATTTCTTTGAATAAGCGTGGATTATGGATTTTTCTGTTTCAGATTCTTTTATTTCTCAGTTATTTTGGGTCGAAAATGGGTACAAAGTTTAATTCTTCATATAAATGTGTAGCTTTTTAAGTATCCGTATCAGAGTTAGAATAATGTACATGTTTTAAAATACTCCTATTCAGCTGAGAAATTAATACCCTACATTTATGCGGAAATAAAGGATTGACCAAGTTAGATGAAAAAGGAATATACTGAAATATATTCATTCCGTTTGTAACGCTTAAATAGGGACAATATACATTCATCATGATCAGTTGGTATTTATAAATCAAAAGAAAATTAACTTGCTGGCATCAAACTCAAGCAGATATCGTTGCAATTTTTAACACCCTTTTCCCATTTCCGATGAAATGTAGATGTTTAGGAAGATTTGTAGTGCAAAGACTGTAGATAAACGACTTAAAACGTAAAATGATATGCCGATTAACCGATGGTTGTGCAGACTGTTGCCAGACAACATGTTTCCACTTTAAATTCCGATGAAAATTTTCACCGCCTGTCATTGATGCATAAAGCGACTTGGCCTACTTCAAAAATTGCTGTGTAAGAAAATTGATTTAAAGGGGGTGCATTGTGCAGGTTTTTATCGTGCGTATTTTCACACCAGGGATTCGAGATAGTTAAGGGGAGGTTTAGGTACCCATAAGACCGGTTAACTCCGTCACTGTTTAGTGTCTGTAAAAGTCAGCATATCTTGTCTCTATTCTTTTCATGTTCGTGGGGGAGGTGGTGGTGCATTTTGTTGTGATGCGCTTAAGCCTTCATTGGTTCGTCTTTCCTGTTATCGTCTTCTTTTTAATAACCATTTCACTTTTACACGGTTACGTTTTTTACATAAATTTTATGGCATCACTAATAACCTGGTTTTTATTATTGCAAAAAATCAGATTCTAATAGAAAATATTTTTTTCTCAATTTCCTTACATGGATGAAAAATAATTTAAAGCGAGATCAAAATTCAGCCTGTTGAAAACACAGCCCCCTCCCATTGAATTGAATTTTATCCTCAATGCTTATAGCAAACATTTTTTAAAAGGAACGATTTTAAATAAGAAAGGGACTTGTCGCAAGTCTAGTTGCTCTATTGAAGAGCTGTTGAAATGTCTCTATCAACGGGATCTGATGTCAAAGGTGGGCTAAACAAATTTCAGTCGTGATCTTGCATGCTGGGAAAATGATTGCAGACATTATATTTAATTTACATAATCAGTAAAAGACAGCCAGAGGGAAAACATTTTCACATAAATCCGGAATATAATTTTAACGATGCATTTTTTCCTATTTACAGTTCAAATTTGAGTTTCATTTTTTCTCTACTGTCCAAACCAAGTTGGAGGTGAAATCCACTTGTGTCTCAATGTGTTTCCAATTTATCACTTATCAGAAAATACTTACTTTCAGAATTTCGAATCATTTGTACAGTAACGTTATGTTTTAAATATATTGATAATATCATTATTGCCGCATTCCTGAACTTCTTGTGTGTTTTATTGGTCGCTTCATTAAAATGTCATTGTCACTGGGGAAAGATAGAAGACAACTGTCAGAATTCCAGATAGGCTGCATATTTGTATATACATGTACATATAAATATTTGTATAAAACCCAAGGAATTAAAAACCAAAGCGTATCACACCAATAATTTACTAGGTATACGAATATGGGTCACAGGTGGCTTCTGGGTGCCAAAGTCAACTTTCCGGAATGAAATGTGTGTACGTTTGGTTGAAAATTGGAACATATAGGACACCCTTTGTGAAACCAAGATAGAGTTCGGACACCCCTTTTCGACATGTTCGAATCCGACACTGTTAACGCATTCGTGAAGTTATTTAATTTTTTTTAAAATAAGTACGTCAGGTTAACAACTGTTCTTGTAACAAGGTGCAAATTGTTCTTCACTGCAGTAGAACATAAAATACTCGCGATCTGAGACTGTGAACTGCATTACGTTTTAATATAAAAAAAAAAAAAAACAAAAAAAAAAAAACTAGTCTTTTGTATATTCTGTCTTTTGTGATGACATGTTCTTTGTTTTAATGCATCCAATCCTTCGGTATAACTGTACTGAGATAAATTAATGAAACTTAAGCATAATAGGGTAATAATCTGTCTGATAGGCCGGAAAGCATAAGTACACTTTTAAAAAAGTCTATTTGTGATGCTATAAATAATGTAAAAATCACACTAATTCCTCTTAAATTTTACCCACAATTTACAAATTTGGTATATAGATTCTAAGCGGTTATACCAAAGTTTCTCTATTGCATAATTTATTCGCTGCATATGAAACTTATCGTGTAATGAAATCACATCTTCTATTGAAGATGGGTAATTAATTGTGTTCCAGACAATCGGTGTACCTGAATCGCCTGTAAATTTAACTGATCCATTGTTGAACGATTTTGCAAGGTGTTCCTGTAAACCCTGTTATCCGAATATTCCACTTTGCTATTCAAATCAAGACGGAAATATCTACCGCAGAAATATAATGACGAAAATTTCAAAATAGGTTTTCCTGAAATTAACACAATCAAATGTAGAACAGAGAGAAGGTTAAGTTAACCATTATTCTTGTCTATCCACTAGTTTGATTCCTAAAAAGATCCGATACCCAATGATATGATGAGTCCCAAACCCCATGCAAAAAAAAAGAAAAAAATTGTAGTAATAATAATAAAAGTTAAGTCCTTAAATGCTCCATGTTTCATGCAGTCTTAATATTCTGTATAAGCGCATTCAAATTTCTCACTGATATTCTTTTTTTCTGTTACTGCAAAGCAACCACCATTGCGTGTCAATATATCCCTCAGAGATCCTCACAGGAAATTTGCGATTAAAATTTAATCCACACCCACAAATCCCAGCCAAACAAAAACCGGCAGATCTCTTACACCATTGTAAATGTGAACTGCAAAAAGATTGTACAAGATGCCACTCAGATTTTGGACGCTTGGAGTAGAAAATACTGTTGATGTATGTTTAATTGTAAATGGGAAGAAAATTTCAGAATTTCTTGCAAGTAAGTGTTACTTTTAAGCTTCAGAATTTTCTCTGGTCTGTAAGTACGTGTTATGTTCGATTAAGTTAAGAAAAATGCAGATCGGATATACATGTACATCTTGACTTTGTAAAACCCTAAATTCCGAAGAAATTTGCTCATGGTTCACATATGCTTAAAAATTGTTTCTTTAAAATTGAATTTTCAACATACTTGAATCGTGTGATACACTATTTTTAAAAAAGTAAATCTTATTAAATCAGCTCACAAAAAATCGTACATCGTCGTTTTATGACTGTTTGCTGAATGATAAAATACATAATATAAACAAAAATAGTAAAATATCTATGAAAATAAATCGTGTTGAACGAGAATGTTGTCTCACTCAGATTTTGAATATCGAAAATTATTGACAAAGTTAAATGATCATACGCTACGTACAGAATCTGGAAGGTACACCAGAATTCTAACAAATGAAAGAATTTGTCCATTTAGTGAAATTGTAGACGACGAATTTCATTTCTTTTTAAGACGCCGAGTCAATAAAAATTTAAGAACTACATTTTATAATTATTTTATCGAGATAAATTCGAATTTTAGTAATTTGAATGATAAAAGCTAATTACTATATTAAGCCCGTCAACATCAGATCAAGTAAAAACAATAGCTTCTTTCATTAAACAGGCAAACGAACTGAGGAAGAGACACTTAGAACTGGTAAACGTTCACCCCTAATTTGGGTTTTTGTTTGCATTGATAATAAAGTTTATTGATAACCATGACATCTTCCGTCTGAAGTCAGGGAGAGTAGCGTATTAATAACCGTAGCTTGAACGGAGATAATGGGATCATGGAAGTAACATATAAATTCCTATATGCCAGTGCATTTTGATTTCGTGGTTCCTCGATTTAACCATGAACTTTGTTTTAAATCTTGCCTGTTACATGTTATCATACGCGAATGGAACTGGGTTTACACGCAATTTGAGTCTTTTCGTGTGAAATCATGGCGTAACGTGCTTGAAATCCCGCGTGTCACTTTGCTGCATTTAATCTTTATCTCATCCGTAATTTTTATCGGTATTTGAAACATTTTCTCCTGAATATTTTTTAAGAGTAGCGTTTTAGTATACTTTCCCCGGCCCTGTTCACTGAAAACAGTATAGCCGAATTTACTGAAGGGGTTTTCTATTGATGCATTTCAGTTGATTAAATAGTAAAAATAAATTGTAACTTTGGCAGTAAGAAAATGTGTATCAATACTGACAAAAATTTATGCACAGTTTTACAACTTGTTCCAAAGAGAAGATTATTTTACAGTGATATCGTTATCGCCTACAACAGTTTCCCCACACGTTAGATGGTTTAATTGAAGTAGTCGTTTGAACATGTATGCTACTGATTTAAAAGGTAAGTGTTTGAATAAATACATAATCCATGGCACATATAGACTTGCAATGTCAGAAACTCACTCATGTAATCTTAATTATTTCTTTGTTTATTCTTTAATAAGTGAAATAATCAGAAACGTCGTATTTGTATACATGTAATAAAGCTAAAACACAAAAAATGCAGATCAACTGTATACACACATTTATCAAGATTTGACCTCATTAATAAGGGCGCAGACATTAACCTATCACGTGGTACGTCGGGCATAACATTAATGAAAGATAACGCACGTGAATGAACTTTCCTATTTTGACCAATGTATTGGCATTTAAATACCCACTTCTTGGAATTCATAGGTTGGTGTAAAGTTGAAATGGAAGTATATCCAATGGAAAATATGTCATGTGATCGCTAAACACGATGTGATTCGATTCCTGGACATTTTGCATTGCAGCCAAAGCACTAACCGACTGAGCCATAGTGATCTCCACTAATGCAGTAGAGTTTGGTTATGAACCTACTATGGTTCCTATAAGCTTGGGAAGGAGCACTCCAGTTACACTGAACATTGTGATGCATTATGGATTGGGTACTCGCTTGAATTACGATCAGTAGATTATTGTTGCTTGTGTTATTTTGGAGGATATAACTTGCAAATTTATTATCTGGGTATCAAGTCTGCAACTACATGGTAGTTGTCATCTTTGACAGCTGGAGAAGGACTGTTATTCCACTAGATTTTTTTACTAGGATGGGGGATTCTACAAAAATTTCTCTGGCTGTCCATATATAAAAAATCTAATGTTGCAATCCCATCCAATTTTGTATGATACTTCAAACCTATATAAATGTAATATTTTAGTAGAATAAGTATTTGTTTAGGTGGTTAAAGATCAAAACAAAAATTTTATTGATAGTCAGTGAAAAAAAGGGACCAATGTATAGTTTTCACAGAAAAAGGTCATAATGTACATATAACAACAACATAACAGAATAGATTCAACTCCATCTTCCACGAGAGGAGGGTACTTCTGGGTGATGAAAAACCTAATGACTCAGTCAGAAACCTCTTGTGAGCACAGTACTAGTAAAACAGTATTGCATGTGGTGAAGGTTTAGTCAGTCAGCATTATGAGGAGAAAAATAAGAATATATATTTGTGATAAAAATATGATCTGTCTTTGGTAGGGGGGTTTAGCATGTTTGGTCAGATAAAAATACATTAAGATAATAAGAGTCCCTTTACGTGATGGTTGGTTCAGCAGGTGCAGCAGTTAAAATGCATGAAAATACACAGTGGTAAACTTTTAAATGTAATGGGAGGATGTAAGTTATTGGGAAAGATTTTGGAAGTGGGCTGAAAGACCCCTCGCAGTCAAAACAATAGAAGTTTTTTAACAAATCTCTTTGCAGTTTGTCTTGTGTTCTATCTTAATTTTAGTAACTTGTATAGTACAGGTATGTATATCTTTTTACGAACCTCTATAATTTTTGGCCCACTGATTTTAACCAATGGCCCATAATTTTAGAAAATGGCCCACTGATTTTTTAAGAGAGGGGCCATAGGCCCATTGCCAAAAAATCTTTCCCAATCACTGATTAATTCATTAACCTGGTGAAATAGATTACAATTTGCAGAGAAAAGTAACAATTCTTACTGTGGTTTGACAAACATAACACAAGAGAAACACAATTATATAGCTGTCATGCTTTCTTCAAAATCAATGGATAGAATGAATGCATACCCCAAAAAATTCACTTTTAAGGTTTTTTCTTTTTGTTTTTGTTTTTTTTTGGGGGGGGGAGGGGGTATATTTCAAGGATTATTGGGCAAAACCATTTGATATAGGGTATGAGGCTGGAAGTAGTGTTTGTCCTGTTGATGGGTGGATGGAATTATAGATCTAGAAAATGTAGGATTTTTTTATTTTTTTCTTTCTGGATATACATCTTGATTTTTTGCTAGAGTGGGAGTGGGGACAATTTTTGTGAGCAGTATTACATGCAAGTAAAACAGTACACAGTCCTAATTTTATCTTCACTGCAGATCCCAGTTATTTTTTATTTTTTCACTTTTTTTCGTTATCCAGATCTTTCACCACCAACCTCTAGAAATCTAAAGGTTTTTTCTCTTACAGCTGAATTGAAAATGTGAAAAAAGAATGTGTCAGTATATGTTCTTTGCAAAAAAGAAGAATACATTTTGCAATCATGCAATGAGTGAAAATTCACAATTATTCTAAAAATCTGCTGTAAGTCTGAGAGTAGAAAAGTACCTATGAGAATGTAACTATCAGCAATTTAATACAAATAAGAACCAAATATCAATTGTCAGAATGTCAGATGAATTAAGAAAATAATTATTACTTTGTTATTACACTGGTATTAAATTTTATTACTCTTTACTACATTATTATTATATAGATGCTATATTGCAAGTTTAAATCCCTACAGAAATATTTATATAGGTGACAATAGGTATTGTTAATACAACACCAATTCATACTGTGGGTATTTAAATGCCAATACATTGGTCAAAATAGTAAAGTGTATAAAGGAAATGGTATTGATGTTCGAGTAAAGTTACTGTGATTCCGGCGTAAAACTTTCGATTTTCCCAGGGTCAATGAACATAAAATGTAGGTCACTGTGACCTTCTTTTGGTGAGATGTCAATAGTCTCCCAAAGATATATCCCCATGCAAAGCTGAATGATTTTACATTAACCAGTAGGGCATCCCCTTACAACCAAACAATTTTTGAATGGGAGCAAATTATTACTGTGTATTTTACACATTAATTAATGAGGTGACAAGATTTTCACAAGGATGCATGACCTCAGCTTGACTTTTGACCTATAACCTCGAAAACTGATAGGTGTCATCCTTTCCTCATAGTACTTAAGTGTACCAAGTTTGGTCAGGTTCCTCCCAGTTGCATTGTGTAGACAAACAGCAAATGGACACATTGGCAAGATTTTCACAAAGATGCTTGACCTCAGCTTAAGCATTGACCAATAACCTTGAAAATCAAAAGGTGTCATCCTTTCCTCATGATATATAAGTGTACCAAGTTTGATTAGGTTCCTCTCAATTATTTACTCTGTATTGTGTTGACAAGCAGGCAGATGGATACACAGAACATGAACACAAGGATGCTTGACCTGAGCTTGAACTTTGATCTACGACCTTGAAAATCAATAAGTGTCATCCTTTTCTCATGATATTTAAGTGTCCCAAGTTTGGTATCATAGTTGATTACTCTGTATTGTGTTGACAAGAATTTCAGAAAGATGCTTGATCTCAGCTTGACCTTTGACCTTGAAAATTGATAGATATCCTTTCCTCATGGTATATGAGTGTACAAAGTTTTGCATTGTGTTGACAAGATTTTCACAAAGATGCTCAACCACAGCTTGACCTATGACCTTGAAAATTGATAGGTGTCATCCTTTCCACGAGGTAATTAACCAAGCTTGGTTAGGTTCCTCATAGTTGTTTATGCTGTATTGTGTTGACAAGCAGGTGGATGGACACACACACATGGACACATAAGCTCCACAGATGCACAGTAGCATTACTATATACCTTCCGCAACTTTGTTGCCAGGGGATAAGAAGTTAGATTGGACGTATATCTGAACCTTATGGAAGCAGGCATGGAAGTGCAAGTGGACAGCAAGAGCAGGGTTTTCTCTAACTTTTGCTTGAACAGCCATGTAACAGATGTGAAATGGCCAATTTTATAATGTTCAGCACTTTATCACTTTGAAGCATGCACTATGGCCTGCAGATGGTTCTTCAGGAAAACCCAATTAGAGGAGCAGAATGGCTCCCTCTACTTCACACAAACTAAAATGGCAGAATATTCAATTAATAATATATCTTTTAACTGAATGTTCCAATTTGCATTTTCATCATACAACATTCCTTCTTTTCTTCTGTTAAATAAAATACCAGTATCCTAATCTGTGTCATCCAACCCAATGCAGAGGTAAACCTACTAAAGTTTACACTTACTTCAGAAATCCACATGTGTCATTCCAAAAATTCAGAAGACTTTTCTTGTCATTTATTGAGCATCCAAATAGACAGGTTTCTTTTAATTTCTCACATGATAAGGTGAATTCTTTATCTTGCACTACAACCTTCAACATAAAGACAATATACTGCATTTTAGTAGATTTATAAACATGTTAATTTGCTTGTTTTTACTTGCATGTTACAAGTAGAGTTGGTACATTTTCCTATAAATTGGTCTTCCCAACTTCAGCAAGACCAATAGATGTAAGGATATGACAACTTGAGGCTTACCTGAGCCTGTATCACTCACCTGGTTATAAACTAACCAACTGTAAGAAACTGAAATAATATCTTGGAATTCCGATCAGCATGAACAGTTTCAGTTTAATTGTCTCAGTTGTTTCCAATAAGACCCTTTGGTGTATTTTCCATATTCATTGTTAATTTATGTTCCACAGTGATGGCCTTCTTGGAATTTCAATTGGTATGAAAAACACAATTGCAAACTTGTAATGGATAAATCATTCATCATTCATGAACAGTTGAACTGTTTCCAGTTGTTTCCAAGAAGATCTTAAGAGCATTCCCCATTGTGTCCAGTGTTAAACTATGTTCCATGGCTACAGCCATCTTGGAATTTCCAATCAGTATGAAAAACATAAATTTGGTAAAGGATCATCCAATTATTATTTATGAATAGCTTCAGCATGTTCAGTTTAACTGTCTAAGTCATTCCAAGAAGGAATCTTTTAAGTGCATATAGTCCAAATTTTCACTGTCTCCTTGCTTTCTGAGATGGAAGATATTCATTGGTAGAGTACAGATAGAGACATACCTAAATATTTACTGTGATAATGGTATCACCCTGATTCTTAAAGACTAGATTATGAAATCATTCTACCATTTATGTTGAATTCTTTAGTGTATTTTAGTCACTTGTATCATAAAATATCAGTTTATGTCAAAAGTTGAATTTAAATGCAATTCTTTTTGAAAATATGAAGCTTCCACTTGACAGAGTGGTATCATTATCACTGTGATTCACTGTATGTCTCTGTCTGTACTGTATTTTCATAGAGTCCAAAGGTTAAGTGTTCAACTACATCATGTATGTTCCTCGGTGTTGGCTATCTTGGATTTCAGATTGGCCAAAAAAAAAACACCATAAATTTTGTAGAGGACTACCTACAGAACATTTCTGCAAAGAAACATTTTCATTGACATCTTTGGTTTCTGAGAAGACCTCTGAAGGTATATCCCATAAGGTCAAATGTCAAAAGTTGTTCCTCAGTGGTGGCCATCTTGGATTTCAGATTGGCAAAACAAAAAATTAAATAAATTTTGTAGAGGATCATTAAGGAACACTTCTGCAAAGAAACATTTTCACTTGCGCTTGTGGTTTCTGAGAAAAAACCTATGAATGTATTTCCCATAGGGTCCAATGTTATACTATGTTTCTTGGTGGCAGCCATCTTGGATTTCAGATCAGCAAAAAAAACCAAAATTTTTATTGAACCATCGAAGGAATATTCCATGCAGTTATGGTTCAAAAAGTTTCCGAGAAGATCTTTGAAATTTCAGCCAATCAGAACATATTATTGGCCCCAGCAGCCATTTGCATGAAAAATAAAAACTCTATAGAGGTCCCTTTAAGGAACATTCCCGCCAAGTTTGCTTCCAGTATGTGTGGTGGTTTCAGAGAAGACTGAAATGTAGAAAAGCTACCCCATCTGACAGAGAACAACTAATGCCAAGCAATGACCATAGCTCACATGGTTCTCCAGACCAAGTGAGCTAAAAAAGAAAATCTGTCCAGATCACTTTCGACTCCTTTTTCCCATACAGTTGGGTTTTTCCTTTTTGACTTTTAAAAACCAAGATATATCCCAAGATCTCTATTTGCCCACTAATGTGAATATTCTGACCCTTCAGACCTTTCAGTGTAAGGGTCAAGATATTAAATTTGTAATTTTTTATTCTACTTTCAATTGTTTTTCTAATGATTATTGCAGTATTACATTTTTGCTATTTAAGTTGATGCATATTGAAGGTTCTACCATACAGATAATAAAAGACAAAAACCATTATTAATATGACTGCAAATGCAATCCTTTCAAATGAAACTTTCATCATGATAATTTAGATGACCTTACATTTTGGAAATTTGCAATTTTTACAATTATTACCTTTATTTTATTATTTCCTTCATCAATTATGTCATCTACCACACTTGACTGCAAAACACCAGGTGAAGAAGCATCTTATCTGAAAAATAGATTTACATCTACAAATGTACTCAAGGACCTTCCAATGATCATTTATGGATATGTTAAACTTCAAATTTCTTAATCTTTTCCATATAAAAAATCTTCAAATGCATTTCCCATAGGGTTTAACGTTGTGGCCATCTTGGATTTCCCATCAGCATCAAAAGAACAAATTTGAAACAGCACTACCTGAGAATCATTCCTGCAATAGAACAATTCCATTGGCCTTGTGGTTTCTAACAACTGAACAAGATGATCTTTGAAATTTCAGCTAATCAGAATGCATATTTTTGGTCCTGGCTACCATGTTGGATTTTGGGTTGGCACCAAATGAACAAATCTAAAAAAGAACCACTCAATGAACATTCCTGCCAAGTTTGGTTCCATTCTGGCAAGTGGCTTCAGGAAAGAAGGTTGAAAGTTAACATGCAGTGCCAACGATGACGAATGCAAAGTGATGACAATAGCTCACATGGTCCTTCGGACACCAGGTAAGCTAAACTAGAGGCTCACCTGAGCCTGTATCGCTCACCTGGTTATAAAATGACTAACGTTAAACTATGTTCCTCAGTGCCTGCCATCTTGGATTTCAGATTGGCAAAGAAATCAATAACTTTGTAGAGGACAATTCAAGGAACATTTCTGCAAAGAAACATTTTCACTGACATCTGTGGTTTCTGAGAAGAAGATTTGAAGGTATTTTCCATAGGGTCCGATGTTCAAACTATGTTCCTCGGTAGCGGCCATCTTGGATTTCGGATCGGCAAAAAAAAAAAAAAAATTTGTAGGGGATCATTCAAGGAACATTTCTGTAAAGAAATATTTGCACTGACATCTCTGGTTTCTGACAAGAAGACCTTTGAAGGTATTTCCCGTAGGTCCAAAGTTTATGTTCCTCGGTGGCGGCTATCTTGGATTTCAGATCGGCAAAAAAATGAACAATTTTGTAGAGGACCATCCAAGGAACATTTTCAGTGACATCTGTGGTTTCTGAGAAGAAGATTTGAAGGTAATTTCCATAGGGTCCAATGTTCAACTATGTTCCTCTGTGGCGGCCATCTTGGATTTCGGCTTAGTACCGGTATTTGCTACCAGGGCTCAATCTACAGAGCTGCCCAGTGTGTCCCCAGGTGCAGATAGGGGGAAGCCCTCTCGATGGGGGGTAGTCAGGTTATAATACGGAAAGCCTGACTGTGGAACATAATAGAAAACGTGTTCGGAGAGTGCCACGCTCCTTGCACGCTAAAGACCCCTTTTGTAGATGTTGAAAAAGAGTAGGCGCATTGTAGCCGCTACATAAGGCTAAATTTTCCGTCCCTACCCAACTCTCCATACTTTTCCAGTGGCAGTCAAAAGTCGTTGCCCTTTTGTGTCCCATCCCTCCCCTCATTTCTGGATTTTTTTTTTTTTTTTGGTTTGTATTGTTGAACTTATTCTCGTCCTGAATATGCATGAAATATTTGCCGCTGGACGTTAAGCAACCACATATCAATCAATCAATCTTGGATTTTGGATTGGCAATAAAAATCATCAACTTTGTAGGGGACCATTCAAGGAACATTTCTGTAAAGAAACATTTTCACTGACATCTGTGGTTTCTCAGAAGAAGACCTTTGAAGGTATTTTCCATAGGGTCCAATGTTAAACTATGTTCCTCGGTGGCGGCCATCTTGGATATCAGATTGACAAAAAAAACATCAACCTAGTAGGGGACCATTCAAGGAACATATTTGTAAAGAAACATTTCAATGACATATGTGGTTTTCGCATAGGGTCCAATGTTAAACTATGTTCCTCGGTGGCGGCCATCTTGGATTTCAGATCGACAAAAAAATCAACATATTTGTAGAGACCCATACAAGAAACATTGCTGTAAAGAAACATTTTCGCTGGCATCTCTGGTTTCTGAGAAGAAGACCTTTGAAGGTATTTCCCATAGGGTCCAATGTTAAACTATGTTCCTCTGTGGTGGCCATCTTAGATTTTGGATCAGCAAAAAAAACATAAACTTTGTAGAGGACCATCCAAGGAACATTTCTGTATGGAAACATTTGCACTGACATCTGTGGTTTCTAAGAAGAAGACCTTTGAAGCTATTTCCCATAGGGTTCAATGTTAAACCAGTGGTGGCCATCTTGGATTTCGGATCGGCAAAAAAATCAACAATTTTGTAGAGGACCATCCATGGGACATTTCTGTATGGAAACATTTTCACTGACATCTCTGGTTTCTACGATGAAGACCTTTGAAGGTATTTCCCATAGGCTCCAATGTTAAAATATGTTCCTCGGTGGCGGCCATCTTGGATTTCGGATCAGCAAAAAAATCATCAACTTTGTAGATAACCATCCAAGGAACATTTCTGTAAAGAAACATTTCACTGACATCTGTAGTTTTTGATGAAATGACCTTTGAAGGTATTTCCCTTAGGGTCCAATGTTAAACTATGTTCCTAGGTGGTGGCCATCTTGGATTTCGGATCGGCAAAAAAACATAAATTTTGTAGAGGACCTTCCAAGGAACATTCCTACATAGCTATGACTCAAATGGTCTTATGGTTTCCGACAAGAAGATCTTTGAAATTTCAGCCATTCAGAACACATTATTGGCTCTGGCAGCCATGTTGAATTTCCGATCGGCACGAAAAACATAAACTTTGTAGAGGTCCCTCCAAGGAACATTTCTGCCAAGTTTACTTCCAATCTATTATGTGGTTTCAGAGAAGAAGACTGAAATGTGAAAAGTTTACAGACGACGGACGACGACAGACGACTGATGCAAATTGATGACAATAGCTCACATGGCCCTTTGGGCCAGGTGAGCTAAAAAGAATTTCTCCCTTTACACAATTATAAAATGAAGAAAAATGTTGACAGCAGTGACAGAAATCACTGAAACAAACACATTTTATTGAATTGTGAATGTTGATTCTAACCGAATATCTAAATATTTTGAAGGAAATACTTACAATTTTGTTTAAAAACAATCATTTTTATCTTGTGACCACACATAGATACATACGCTAGAAGACTGATGTAGAAATGGATATATATCGCTGAATTTTCGACTGCAGAAAAATTATATCACAATTGTTTCTAAAATTTTACTTGCCACGATATAGCTGAGATATTGCTAAGGTGACATTAAGAAACCATCAATCAATCAATCAATCTAAAAGGGAAACTTTTAACAGAAAAGGAGAAGGTACATTCTGTTAAGGAGCATTTTTTACCCTTAATTTCAGTTTTTAAAAGTTATAAAAACTGTATAAATTTGGTCCTTTAAGATGCCAAACAGATTCGTAACTATGCAATGGTAACCTTTTTTACACAATTATCAAACATGTTAAATGCACAAGATTACATGTAATTTCGATCAAAATTGCAAAAAATACCCAGAAAAGGGTAAAATATCACATTTCTAGGTCAATAAAAGATCCCTATTTCTTTGGTGCTTACAAGGGTATTTTCTAACAATTTCAAAGGGCCTTAGCCCCGACAAAAATTTCTGACTGGCAGTCATTTTCAATGTTGACCAAAATATTGTTATAAAAAAGTTTTCATATAAATATCCAAATCCATTTACCTGTTAATAAGAAATGTAGGCCATAAGAAAACACACTACTTTCCATATATTTCGGATTTCAAAGGGCCAAAACTCCAACAAAGAATTCTGACCGGTGATCATTTTTCAACTTGTTTGGGATATTGTTATTAAAAAGCTTTTATTTAACATGTTTAAACTTCATCTAAATTCATGAAGAAACGTTCACACGAGAGTGCTTACAAGGCTTTTTCCCCCATATATATTTCTAACTTAAAAAGGTCATAACTCCAACAAAATTTTTGAACCAGCACTGTAATATTTTTATTAAAATCTTTTCATCTTAATTTCCAATTGAGGTCTTTGATATTGTTCATTACATGTATATCTACCATACACCTGTAAATCATTTTTAATATATAGTCTATGATATTTATACAAATCTGAATATTTTGAAAGTCTAACATTTTATTGATAACAGAGTTACTTCCCCTAAGAGTTGCTCTCCTAAAGAGTCAAAACTGAGAAATTTCTTCATATAAGGACAAGTACAAAGGCAATAATTCTACATTTTGCTATGATAGATTACTGGACAAGTAATAATTTATTTATATGTCATTTACAATTTTATACCCCAATCAACACTTTGATCCTTTCCAGAAAAGTTCTTTATAATATTTATTGCATTGTTATAGAGGAACTGAACAGTCATGCCTGGCAGCAGGCAGCAGCATAATGCAACTGCAACAATTCAACAGAGGAAAGAATAAATATATCACTACAGAGAGTGGACACTGTAACAGGTTGGATTATCAATTTCGCAGACGCAGTGATTCATTTCTTTCGAACTGCTGTCTATAAATCTTCCTTTTTGTCTCCTAATTTTCTGCCAGAAAGGGCTTGGATCACTAGAACTGCCATTTTTCACTTCCACAATCCAATATCTTTCTGAGGATTCTTCACACCATAACATAACTCTTCATGTGTATTTCTCTTGGATCTAATGTAAAATTATGTTCCACAGTGGCAGCCTTCTTGGAATTCCGATCAGCATCAAAAACACAATTTTGGTAAAGGACCATCCAATGGACATTTATGGACATATTTAGCTTCAACTGTCATAGTCATTTCCAAGAAGTAGACCTTCCCATAGGGTCCAATGTTAAACTATATGTTCCACAATGGCGGCCATCTTAGAATTCCAATTGGCATCAAAAACACCACTTTGGCAAAGGACCTTTCAACGAACATTTATGGACATATTTAGCTTCAACTGTCATAGTCATTTCCAAGAAGAGGATCTTAAAGTGTATTTCCCATACACAATGTATGGTCCAATGTTTAACTATGTTCGACTGTGGCGGCCATTTTGGAATTCTGATTGGCAACAATAACATAGTTTTAGTAAAAGACCTTCCAATGAACATTTATGGACATATTAAGCTTCAGCTGTCTGAGTCATTTCCAAGAAGTAGACCTTCAAGTGTATTTCTCATAGGGTACAATGTTAAACTATGTTCTGCAGTGGCGGCCATCTTGAATTCCAATTGGTCAAAAACACCATTTTAGTAAAGGCCCTTCCAATGATTATTTAGGGACATATTTAGCTTCAACTGTCATAACAGTCCTACAAACAAACCGGTTGAATGCAAAATTTCTTATCTACCAACAATTAAGAAGGGTCATTAAAATCTTTAAAAACTGTAAGCAGCAGCAATAAATCTGGTATAAAATTCATTGTAAATGACAAATATAATGCCAAAAATGATCACTTGACCATATTGTTTTTAACAATTTTCTTTGAAAGTATAGCTATGTTGCAGTAGTACACAGCATGTGGTTGATGTTAGCGACAAATTGAGTTTAACTCAAAGTTATGGGATTTTCTACAGTGACTGTGACAAAAGGTCTGATAAGGAACCTGATCAAAATGATCAGCTTCAACTGGTTTGTTTGTAGAAATGATAATCATTTCCAAGAAGAAGATCTTCAAGTGTATTTCCCATAAGGTTCAATGTTAAATTTGACCTGCAATGGCGGCAATCATGGATTATGAATCGGCACCTAAAACACAATTTTTGTAGAGGACCACCCAAGGATCATAAATCATACCATAAAACACTTCCATTGACCATGTAGTTTCTGACAAGAAGATCTTTGAAATTTCAGCCAATCAGAACACATTATTGGCCCTGGCTACTATGTTGAATTTCAGATCGGAACGAAAGACACAATTTTTATAGAGAACCTTCCAATGCACATTTCTACAAAGTTTGGTTCGATTTGGCTCAGTGGTTTCTGAGGAGAAGATTGAAATGTGAAAAGCTAATTCCGGACATATGACGATGGACACCAAGTGATGGCAATAGCTCACATGGTTCTTTGGACCAGGTGAGCTAAAGAAAGGGAATATATGTTAAAGATCTCATAATTAAGCATCTCTAGTTCACATTTGATCCGAATCTGGCTTAAAATAAAGTATAAGCTGAATAATTTTGAAAGAGGACCATCAAAGCACCTTTCAGGCCAAGTTTGGTGCCAATTTACCAAGTGATTTCGGGAAGATTTTTTAATGATTTTTGCCTAATTTGGATAGCCAGCAAAGTTAAAACTTTTAAAAAAAACAAGAATACATGTCAAAGAACTCATAATCATGCATCTACAGTTCAAATTTGAGTCAAATCTGGTTTAGAATAAAGGGGTTTCAGCCATTTAAAGAAATTTCTATTCTTAGTTGGTTGCCATTTGGATGGAGGGAGGGGCTGCTGGATATAATTTTGAAAGGGGCCACCAAATTACCTTTCAGGCCAAGTTTGGTTCCAATTTGCTCAGTGGTTTCAGAGAAGATTTTTAAATAAGTTTTTCCTTATTTATGCCTAATTTGGATAACCAGTAAGTTCAAAGTTCAAAAAACCCAGAACACATGTTAAAGAACTCATAATTATGCATATTCAGTTCAAATTTGAGCACAATCTAGCCTAGAATAAAGCAGTTTCAGCCATTTGAAGAAATTTCTATTTTTAGTAACAGTTGCCAACTTGGATAGCGGGCAGGGCTGCCTCATATAATTTTGAAAGAAGACCATACAAGGACTTTTCAAACCAAGTTTGGTTCCTGTTGGCCAGGTGGTTTCAGAGGAAAAGATTTTTAAATGATATTTTGCTTATTTATACCTGCTTTGCATAATGGAACAAAAATTGTCAAAAGTTCAAAGTTCACAAAAAACTCGGCATATATGTTCAAGAGCTTATAAACATGCATAGATCTACAGTTCAAACTTGAGCCACATCTGGCTTAGAATAAAGCAGTTTCAGCCATTTGAAGAAATTTCTATTTTTAGTAGTGCCAGCCATCTTGAATACCGGGTGGGGCTGCAAGATATAATTTTGAAAGGGAACCATCTAAGGACCTTACAGACCAAGTTTGGTTCCCATTGGCTCAATGGTTTCAGAGGAAAAGATTTTTAAATGATTTTTTTGCTTATTTATGCCTAATTTGCATAATTGGCCACAATCAGCAAAGTTCAAATTTTTACAGAATATATGTTAAAGAGTTCATAATTATGCATCTACAGTTAAAATCTGAGCCAAGTCTGGCTTAAAATAAAGCAGATTTAGCCATTTCAATATATTTCTATTTTTAGGAACAATGGTCATCTTGAAAGGGAACCACCCAAGGACCATTCGGGCCAAGTTCGATTCCAATTGGCCCAGTGGTTTCAGAGAAGATTTAAATATGCAATTTTATAGATGAAGAGCTATGCATGCCATAATTGTACAATTTTTCTCACTTTGTTATTTAATACAATTTTTTGACAATATTTTTTCAAAATTTTCAATTTTTAGTAACAGTGGCAATATTGGTTTTGGTGGTCAGGGATCAATAATTTGAAACTAGACACCCTAAGGATAATTGTGACTAAGTTTGGACAAAACTGGCCTGTTGGTTTCAGAGAAGAAGATTCATGAAATTCTTTACCCATAATGACCTTTATAAGCAAAGTTAAATGGTGGTAGCCATATTGAATGTTTGACATAGGTCATTAGTAGCTATTTGTGGAGGTAACCATTTTAGAGCCATCCATGTCATTAAATGTTAAATCTGTTCACTCTGTTAATTAATACAATTTTTACAGTATTTTTTCAAAATTTTGAAAGGGGACTAATATAAGATCATTCTACCAACATTTGGTTACAATAGCATTAATAGTTTCAGCAAAAGAGTTCATTTTATGCATTTATAGTAACGATGGCCATTCTGGTCGGTCGGTGGGGTCATCAGAAATCATTTTGAAATTAGACACCCAAAGGATGATTGTGACAAAGATTGGACAAAACTGGCCGATTGGTTTCAGAGAAGAAGATTTTTGAAATTCTTTACCCATATGGTCCTTTGTAAACAAAGTTTAATGGTGACAGCCATATTGAATGTTCGATGAAGGTCATTATATATATATAGTAGCTATTGTTGGAGAGAACCATGTCGGACGGCAGGGTCATTGGATACAATTTTGAAACTAGACATCCACAGGATGATTGTGATCAAGTTTGGTCAAAACTGGTACAGCAGTTTCTGAGGAGAAGATTTTTGAAAAACTTTAGAACAGACGACAGATGACGGATGCCAAGTGATGGTAAAAGCTCCATGGAAATTCAGTCCAGGTGACCTAAAAAGTCAAATAACAGGTTCTAGCTTGTTCTTTCGGGAATCATGTTTCTTAATTAAGTTTTTGTTTTATTTAAAAAATTCAAGTTATACTAATTAAAAAGAATTTTTTTCCAAATATAACCAAAAATACGCAAATGTTTTACTTCCCTTGCTGAAAATAAAAAATACAGAGAAAAACATAGTGTAATCACCGATTACAAAGTTTGCCTCCTCCAGCATTTAGCAAATAAAAAGAGCAAACCACAAATAAAAAGCTCTAAATACAATGCAGCAAATGGAAAATGGAAATTGTTTAAACTCAATGAAAATAACCAGAGTCACTGAAGCATTACATGTAGGTCAAACTGACCTTCTTTTTGCCTGGGATGCTGAAGGATTCCCCAAGATACATTTCCACAACAATTTACATGATGGTAAGCCACAGAGTATCTGAGAAATGAACTTGGACGTAAAATTTAACCAAAGTCAGTGATACATGAAATGTAGGTCAAACTGACCTATTTTGGGTCAGATGCTGACAGACTCCCAAAGATATATTCGCACACAAAGTATCTGAGGAATGAACTCGGACATATAACTTAACCAAAGTCAGTGAAGCATGAAATGTAGGTCAAACTGACCTAGTTTGGGCGGGATGCTGACAGACTCCCTAAGATACATTCCCACACCAAGTTTCATGATGGTACACCACATAGTATCTGAGAAATGAACTCCAATGTTAAACTTAATCAGAGTCAATGAAGCATGAAAAGTAGGTTAAACTGAGCTATTGTGAGTAAGATGCTGACAGACTCCCCAAGATACATCCCCACAACAAGTTACATGATGGTAGGCCACATAGAATCTAAGAAATGAACTCGGACATAAAACTTAACCAAAATCAGTGAAGCGTGAAATGTAGATCAAACTGATCTATTTTGAGTGGGATGCTGACAGACTCCCCAAGATACATTCCCACACCAAGTTACATGATGGTAGGATACATAGTACCTAAGAAATGAACTTGGACGTAAAACTTAACCAAAGTCAGTGAAGCATGAAATGTAGGTCAAACTGACCTAGTTTGGGTAGGATGCTGACAGACTCCTCAAGATACATTTCCACAACAAGTTACATGATGG
>JAOXYI010009799.1:0-13686 GCA_028566495.1 Lithophaga antillarum
TCATTTAAACACTATTACAAACAAAATTAATGGAAAAATATTTTTATGTCTTTGGGTGCATTTTATGCAAATTGTGTCACATAATACTGGAAACTGCAATTATTATTGCATTGTATTTTATAAGTGATCACTTTATTTCAGACAATGAAAAGAAACATAGCTAGAGTAACCCAGATTGTTTCATCGCTAGTGGAAGGTGGAAAGTTTCTACAAAGTTGTTTTGAATGGGAATCTAAACCTAGAACAATCACTGCTTTTATTGTAAGTTTATTACTTGTATTAAGGTTTCAGTTTCTTATACTTTAAATTATGAAGGTAATGTATTCATTAAAAATTGCAAGACTGTGACATCCACTGAAAGTCTGTATTTGAAGCAATCTGTAAAAAAAAAATATGCATTTGAAAATGAATTTTTTATAGACTGTTATATCAGTTCTACAGTGAAATATAAAAAAGGTAAGTATTGGAAAAGTAGAAATTCTTGGCATTTGTAAACACTCCAGTTTTGATCTTCCAGAATGCATCAGATAAAATAGTCTAAAGAGCAGAATTTTTATACTCTTGTTACACTAGAGTGCCGACTTATCATTAGTTTTATTGCTTAGTCTGTAAACTCTTGAAGTCTTCACCAAATACTATTCATGTTTTCCTTAACTTAATAACAACATTCATCCTTGGTGGTCTAGACAGTTGGTCAGCCTACCTGTAACGATCACCTTAGCATATCACCTCTGAGGTGAAATTCATATGTGACTGGGTGATTGCAAAACAACAGTGCACTTCACTCATTATATCTGTGAAAAACTTTACCAGTTACTTGCTGCTGGTGGTTCTCTTTGGTTACTCATTAACCAATAAAACTATTCATCACAGTATAGCTGAAACAATACTGAAAATGGTGTTAAACTCTCACAGAAACATATAAACAGTCTAATAAAATGACAACCATTGTGACAGGCTGACAGTGAAGCAAGAACTGTTCTGTTGTGAGAACTGTATAAATTATCAGCGGTGAATATACCATATATCGGGTTATTTTTGTGCAGGGATTTTTTCATGATATATGGCCAAAACAGTCAAGTAAAATTTTCACTATGTAAATTTTTCGCAATTGTCATAATGTCATATTGGTTTCGTATATAAAGCACTTATGTGGGAATATTTCACAGAGTTTTTTTTAACAATTTTTCTTAATTATTATTCCCAGTTCACATCTACATGTATAGATCTCTGTAGCCTGTTACCTCCAAGGTGTGAGTTTATGCCTAACTTTGGGCACAGTGAAAACAACAGTGTGCTTAATTTGTACCTTGTGTAATAAGGTTTACCAGATACTTCCTGAAGATTGGTGGTTTTGTCCAGGAACTCATGTTACTTCTAATTTACTGGTTGCCGTGATATGTCTGTTTGAGTGTATATGGTGAGTTGGAGAATATTACAGTCAATAATGTTATTTATTACACTGCAGTTAGTCTAATATGATGTTTTATGGATTACATAAAGCAATGTTGATCAAGGCTGAAGACCATTGAAGAAATTGAAGTGCAGTATTTGGTATATCACATTTTTTGTGGAAAGGATGATGTTTTTTTCCAGTTTCTAAAATATATTGCTCTGTGCAGTATGATAATATATATCATTAATCTACTGAAAAATATGAAAGAGAACTGTACTTCATTACTTCAACCAGTGAAAAATCCATTTATAAATTAAAATGTAATAAATGAACTATATTTTGTAGGTATTTCTTGTTGCTGTTTGGTTTTTTGAACCATATATGTTACCGATTAGTTTACTACTGGTTTTCCTAAAGAATCTAGCCTTTTCTTCCATGCAGACAGCCTTCTCTACAGAACCAGTAGATGATGTGAGTACAATCCTACATATATTTTTTGTGTTTCATCTATCAAAAAATAAAAAGAAATGATCACACTCATAAACCGATATGAAGATAATAGATATTGCATTGTTTTTTCTCTCTGTCTCATGAAGTATCAGAAAACAATTTTGTGAGGTAGAATTAGCTTTGCCTGACATAAAATGAACCTAAAAGTTAGATTTCTGATAAACAATGTATGTACATGCATGTTACTAGCAAATCTAAATACTGTTTTGTGGTCAGCTTGAAACAGGAGACATGTTTGATTGACCCACATTTCTTCCTTATCTCACATTTTATTTGTCAAATATGAATGAATTTTAGTCACAATGTGTACAGAAACGGATTGCTATTAAGATTGAAAATCTTGCTGGGAATATTTTCAGTCGCTGCATAATTACATGAACAGTACAGAAATTATCTAAGAATACTACTCTTAAAACATACAAACATTTAGTAAAACAGCATAGGGTTTCAAATTCCACCAACATAAATGCCAAATTTGTAAAATCATGGAAATAACTACATACTTATTACTGTTGGAAAATTTGTATTTACTTTGCCACCATTATTTTTAATCTTAAGATAATTGAATTTTCTACTTGTAGTTGTATGTTGATGAAGACGACGACGATGACGATGATGAGAATAAATCAGAAAAAGTAAATATTGACATTTTTATTAAATTTCTTTGATCTGTAATTCCCTTGAAAATGATTTTGACTGGTAACTTGTTTTCAGTATAGTGGTACCAGAAATAATTCTTTAAAATGGAAAAAAAAAAATACCTGTTTTATATTGCATTTTCAAAATGAATACATATCTGCATATATCTACAATTACTTCATTTGTCTGATATTTTCATTCTTATTTTGAATGGCCAGCTTTTCTGCAGCATTCTCGTATCCGGTATGACGTATCGACATCGTTAGTTACAACATCCGGGTTATCGTGTAGGTGAAGCCATTGCATAGTTACCCAATCAATTAGTGATTGAGATCGATATAAAAGTGATTGGTAAGTGATAATTAACTCATTAATTATGTTAATCTGCTGTTGTTTGTATGTACTTGTGTGTGTAATGGCTTTCAACTATTTTGATCAACTTGACATCACTGCTAAAGTTCGTTATAAAGCAAAACTAGACCTGATAAACTGTACCGATTGTCCTTACAAACTTCCAGCTGGTGTATGGGAAAATAATCCCTGTAGTTGGCCAGATGTGCAGTATGGTGATATATACTCCTACCTTGTAGATTCCCCAGGTAAATAAATTTGTTTGCATATACAGTAGCCAATACACAATTTGTGTGTTGAGTCATTCATGTCTTTAACACAAGTTAATGATAGGTCAGCTAGGTTCAAAGCAGTGAGCACTCAGGAAAATTATTTTAAAACATTTTCCTTCGTTTCTCTTTTGTTCATTTTCAGTGTTGATAAGTTAAAAGGCTTGTTTACTTTCAAAAAAAAATTAAATAAAAACAACCAACAAAGATAAAAAAAATTGGTCTGATATGATTAAAATATCTAATATCTTAATGCGTTGAAAAAAATGTGCAGGTTGTTGGTTTTTCAAAGTCAACATCATATTGTTTTATTGCTTACTCAATTTACCTGCACCACCTGTTATTAATAATGTAATATAAACACCAGGTGTTTAAAATGAAACCCTACTGTAAACACAGTATCAAGCTGTGATAATAACTTGTTGCCAATTACAACAGGATGTTGATTAGTATTGGACATCTTCAATGACAATTAACAATTACCTGTGATAGCTGAATGTTGATTAAGAGATCAAAGATTTTAATTTTGTTTAAAAAGGTGAACAGTAATTTTAATAATTGCACAAAAATGTTTAAAAAAACAAAGATCATATAAAACCTGATTATAAGCAGAATCTAGATTATGAAAGAAAAATAAATTCATGGATTCCTGAAGTAATTTTTATTGTTTATTTAATTGATGGCTCTCTGCTTGGTATATTATATGTCCTTGGTACAATGTATGCACTACATTATGTAAAAATATTAATTTACAAAAAGAAAAGCTTTACTATTAAAAGATGAAGTAAAGGGATAAGCTTTTCAAAACTAACTTGTTATCCCAAAAATTATATGTAATAAACCACAAACAAATTTTTTTCTGGATTTGCATTTAAAAAGTTTGTCCCTGGAAGTACAATAAAAACATTGTGCAACAATAGTATATATGGAGGGTATACATATTGTTATTTATTTCCCCTTTCAGTAAATTTATCACTTATTTAAGTCCCATAATCTATTCCTAATTATCTAAAATTTTCCATCAAATATTTGATAGTTTCATAATTTATGGTATTCAATAGTTTAGGAATTTTACACGTTAATGAAAAATAATAGTAAGATGAAGTAATACTAATGATTTTGATTCTTACATTTATTTCATATACCTTTTTGTATTTTTTCAGGTATTTTCACACGTGCCAGTATGAAAACCTACAAAAGCCTTGATGCCTACAATTACTTCCAGTCAGGATGGGTAAAGACAGTGATGAGCTATAAACCAGAAAACAGCTCCTTTATACTACTACGAGCAGATGTCACACCTTCTCAAAGAGTCAACGAGCAGCCTCATCATCCATGGGTTTGCCTGTCACTAGATGGTTCTGTTTCAGTTGCCCATTGTGACTGCATGGCAGGGTAAGGAGTTAACTCATGTCTTTTATGTCATTAATTTAAGTAAAAATCAGGTTGGGTGTAAATAAACATGTTTTACCTTACTTTAAATGCATATTTGCTTTAAAAAACACAAAAACCCCCCCACTAAATATAGATGAAATAAAACTTAAACAAGATTGTTAATATATACTTTTAAGGATATGTAAAAATATGAGATAAGGTATGATTGTTCATGAGACAACCACCCACAAAATGACAGACAAATTTGAACTTGTACAGCTACAGGTTCCTGGCTTGGGACAGGCACATACATGCTGTATTTATTATTGTTTTTTTTTATTATAAGCACTCAATTCCACAAAAGTACTATGGCTGCATATAAACTAGAAACTATATTTCCTATCAAATGCGGAGAAATTTTTGAATTTCAAATTAAATTGAATATTAAAAAAAAACAAAACAAAACAAAGAAAAAAAAATTAATAACCAACACTCAAATGACAGAAAAGGTTTGAATGTGAGTGGCATTTTTCAGTCTGTGGACTTTTCATAAGCATCTCTATGCATAAGGCCAAAGAAAATGATTGTTGGTTTTCCCTAACATGTCAAAATTTTCGAGGGCCGACAGGCAGGGATTTTATCTTATTTTTTGTTTTTTATTTTAATTTCTTGGCAAAGGAAAAGAAGCTTCAAAATTGTCATACAATAAACCTGGTGCTTCCGTTTTTCTTTTTAACCATTTCTTTAACTTACAGAGCAATTTTGTTCAATTTTACTACATAAATGTAAGCATGAAGTTGAGTTAAACTTATTCTGTGACCCGGCACCTTAAGTTAACCTGGTCAGGTTAGGGGAAACCAACAATCATTTTTCTTTGGCCTTATTAATTGTCGATGCTGTACTATGTAAGAATTTTGCCTCTTATATTACTTTATATTACCTTAAACAGTACAAAATGAACTATTAGTTGCTTAAATATAAATACTCCTAGAACATTACAAGGAAATAATAGTTATATATTAAATATATATATGAAGTTACTATTTTACATCAAGTTTTTTAGGGACTTTTCAGTTTGTTTTTATTATAAATGTCTATTGTATGGCTTTCAGTTTAAATTGTCATTACATTTTAGAATTGTGTATGGTATGAGATTTTCTGTTTTGTTTTTTAGCCTTGCTGAGTCGTGTTCACACATCGGTGCCATGCTGTTTAAGATAGAAGGAGCAGTCCGCCTTGGCTATACTAAGCTAGCCTGCACAGATCTACCATGCCAATGGAATCAAGATTTTGTTAAAAAGGTACAGCCAGCTCAAATCAAAGACATTAAATTTTACAACGACAAATCTGTATCGAAAACACGTAAACCAAAGCCAGCTTCTGCAAAAGCTACTCACAATGAACAGCAAGCATTACTTCAGAGCTTAGCATCATGCAACTCAAAGCCTATCGTCCTTAGTACGTTTCACAATTTCTCTGATAAATTCCACTGGAAGAACAAGCCTGCATCTGATCCTGTTATACCATTACCACTCCGTTCCTTGTATAAAGAGGAGTACAGCATTTTAGACAAGGATTCGTTAGAAGAAAAATGTTTCGACATTATGCACAACATGACTGTAACTCAAGACTGCATTAATTACATACAAGATGTAACCAAAAACCAAAGCTCGTCACTAACTTGGCATGAACAACGCATTGGCCGTCTTACGTCTTCGACAGCACATGATGCTTTACACACAAACACTGATAACCCTGCAACTTCACTAATAAAGACTATCTGCAACCCCAAGTTTAATTCGCTAGACCATGTACCAGCTATCAAATGGGGTAAAGAAAAAGAACAAGTTGCACTTCAAGAGTACACCATGACCATGAAAACAATACATCAAGACTTTGACCGACAACCTACAGGTCTTTTGATATGTAGCCAGTTCCCTTTCCTTGCTGCAAGTGCTGATTCAACAGCTATTTGTTCATGTCATGGACGTCGTGTTGTTGAGGTGAAGTGTCCGTATGCTCATAAAGATTCAACATTAGATGAATATTTGAAAGACCCAGCATCATGTATTCATTCTGATGGTTTAACCCTGAAACAGAACCACAGGTACTACAGCCAGGTTCAACTTCAAATGTTTGTCCATAATGTTAACCTATGTGACTTTGTTATTTACACCACGAAGACAACAGCCATTGTGTATGTTCAAAGAGACAACAATTTTATTATGTCTATGCTTGATAAACTGTCAGAGTTCTATAAAAAGTGCATCTTACCCGAACTTTTAACCAGACAAATAGAAAAAAGATCTACCCAAGTAGTTAAACAAGACAATCGACTTTACTGCTTTTGTAGAAAGAAAGACGACGGCTCTGCAGAGATGATAGGTTGTGACAACCCGAACTGTCCTATTCAGTGGTATCACCTAAAATGCCTGAAAATCCGCAGGGTGCCTAAAGGACAGTGGTACTGTGCAAAGTGCAAAAAAAAGTGACTGTCACTATGATATACTTTTTCAATCATATTATGAATTTGTGCTATTCAAATTTTGTGAAGTATTCTGTGAACTGGTGCTATTCATATTGTTGTGCAGCTAAATTTGTTGAACTTGCTCTATTTATTTTGTTATATATGGACATAATGATAATCTATCTGTTTGAACTACATTTTTTTTAAATTGCAACATATAAAAGAAAATATAGACACATATGATATTTTTATTACATAGTTTCATTCATATTTCAATCTCTATATAATATTGTTATAAATACAATGTACTTCATTTCTAAGATACAAACATTATGAATATCTTTCAATACAATTTAATGTCCATGTAATATTGCTTTGTTTTTGTTTTTGATATGTAAATACAGATTCAATGAAAAAATTTAAAATTCATTACAATCTTAGATTTCTATTTTAAGAGTCAGAAGGTTCATCTTCGTTGTACACAATACCCTCACCAAGATTTGTCAAGCTACCACACAATCGAATAAGTTTATCAATACGGGCTTGAGGGTCGTCACTGGCTTCATCACTAAGAGACTTAATCATAGGTATTGGCAATGTACCTTGTAAAATTTTATATCGATTCTTCATAAGTCCAATGACACGTTCGATATGAATCCTAACACTAGCTATTTTCCTTGAATTTTCAACATCTTGAGCTGATAATTGATTTTTTCCCTTAGTAAACGCAGGAGTTATTAGATCTGCTGAACAAGCACTCGCAAAGTCATCTTCAAGAGTGAACCCTCTATCAGCTAAAATCTGGTCACCAGGATGGTGGTAATTCGGAGAAATAAACCCGGATGACCTCACAATTTCAATATCAGAAGCACGTCCTCCCCAGACTGGTGACAAAAATGTAACGGATCCTAACGGACTGCAACCAATGAAAACTTTGATAGTACTGTGTTTTTTATAGTTCGAATAACACTGTGCTCTTGCACCTAAATTATGCGGACGGTCAGTAAATGTCTCAAAACAATCAATTATACATGTTAGTCTGGGAAACTTGTTACGAAAGACGGCTGGCAGTGTCTTTTTCATGGTTTCTCTATCTGGCCAATGAATCAAAAAGTCTAACTTTGCACTTGTAATGTCAATCCACCTCCAAAACATATCATGTAGTGTTGATGTTGGTATTCCACACTGGTCAGCTAAATATTCAAATGGCATATCTTGTCTCAATTTCACTAATGTAATAAAAAATTGGTCACGCAGTGAAAGTTTATTAACCAGTGGTGTTCTGCTAACAAATGTCTCCAGAAATGTAAAAACAGACAAGAACACATCCCAACGCAGTCCGGTATAGAACTTAGATTTTGAGTCATTGTTCTGTATCATCTTTGACGAAAGTTTAACCGAATCTACCTTCATGTTCAGTTCATGTACTTGTTGTTTAAGTTGATCACGTTCGATCCTTAAGCTGTCCATTTCACTGTAGATTTTTTCTCTCTCTGACGGTGAAAGTTTTTTTCTCATACCAGTTGATGGTGGCGTTTGATAGAATGCTGTGTTGTGTGAAGACTTTGCAAACGGAGAGTTCCAATCTGACATTGGTGAAGTTCCACAAGTGTTTTCTTTGTTTGCGATTGGTGAACATGGTGTTGCAATGTAAACGGCATTGTCTTCTTCGGGTTTATGGAATTTTGACTTGACTGGAGACTGTTGATTATCAAACCTGATTTTGCGTTTAGCTGCACTTCTGTACCGACTCATTTTTTTCTCTTGCTCATCTGCATTATTGCCAGCATAACTAAACACTGATGGTATATAGTCAGGATGGTTTGGGTCTTCATTTGGTTTTCCTAAAATTTATACAAAAATAAAATTAAGTATAAATATTCATATTGTTATTTTTTAGATATTTTTGTACAATACAATGAAAAACATACATGTCATGGAATTCAAATCATTTATCAAATAAAAGATTATTTATCTCTTTTTAAAACAAATGGCTTCTGTGAATGTCCTTAATTTTTTTATTAACAAAGATACATGAAAACACTTAAATGAAATTTTGAAATCTAGCATGTAATAAGATTCTATGGCCATGTGAACAGGATGACTTTTTGATTTAATTTTTTTTTATTTAATTTATTTATTTAAAAAGATATTTACATGTACTGCCAATACCATTTGTTATTAAAATTTCAAAAGGAAAAAAATATTCTATTGATATTTAATGTATGTGGAATGTTAGAAGATCCTGGTCAGGAAATGGTAATTTATCTGTTTATAGAATACAATTCATAAGCTGATAAGAAACATGTTAGATAATACCCTCAGGTTAAATTACATGTTTAATGTCCACTACAAATATCTGACAACACCTGTCAGGTAATTATTTGACTTGACCTAAGAAAATCCCAAATATTATGTAATGTTATTACATTGGTACTTTGTTTTTACACCTTTATCACACAATTAACATTAAACAGGTTGGGGACAGTTCACCATTTGGGGTATAGTTACCCATTTGGGGAACAAACCCTTCAAATGAGGAACATTTTGATGGTAGAAAATTTGAAAATTTTGACGTTGAGACTTTACACTTAGAAATGGCACGTATTCATTCAAAATGCAACAATTTTCCCCAAAGAAGTATAATTCAAAATTTACATTTACAAAAGTTACAAGCATTTGAAAGTTGACCAAAGTTGCATTTTTCCCAGGCTTCTAATTCTTTCAAAATTGAAAATTGATATACGATTCTTTGGCAAAAGTTGTAGGATTTAATATGAATATGTGCCATTTCTAAATGAAAAGTCTCTACCTGAAAATTTTCATTTTTTGCACTATCAAAAGATCCTTCATTTCAAGGGTTGTTCCCCAAATGGGTAACTATACCCCAAATGGTGAACTGTCCCCAACCTGTTAAAGTAATTATATATTATGCACATATACTTGGTCTTCTTGATTACTATATATTAATGTTAAAAACTCTAAAGATTAAACAAAATTAGAAAAAATATTGAAATTATACAGAAAACTTACCACTTATGAAATGCTCACTGCAAAGAACAGAATGCTTTGTTGGCTGCCATGGCTTTCCGTCAGGGTTGTTACGTTTCAATGCTGCTAACCACTGGCTTTGTCGACATATTTCTTTAGGAAATGTGAAAAAAGACAATTTCTTGAGCATCATATTGTGGTTCTTACAACCAACAGCACAACAGGTTTTCGGCATTTTCAAGTGACATAAATGATAGCGTGCCGAAATCAATTATAATCAAGTGTTTATCTTGTCACTGTCAAATCGATAATGTTTCACCTACGGCTAAAACGGAAGTAACCGTAACCAACGAAGATCGATAACTCGTTTCACTAATGCCCGGATGTTCGGATACGAGAATAGTCCTAAACATATCAGTATTTTATAACTCCTTAGATATCTCAAATATTAGGTTAATTTGAATTATAAATGATAGTCCCCTTGACTTAATGTGAATGGAGTTAAAGGTCTTGGTTGTTTATGTTGGAAATGTTCTTCCTTAACTTTGACATGAATTGTAAAACAACAACAGTCTTTTACACTTCAGTATGTGATTGCTTTGTGATATCTAATTCAGTTTATGCTGTTTCCTGTCAAAACATGTATTGTAATTATTTATGATATTTCAACCTTTTATTAAGTTAAATTTATTAATTGTTTGATACATTTGATATCATGGAGGAAACATCTCATGTTTTGTAATATGTTTATTTTGATTGCTGTCCATTTATTAAGATTTTCACTTCAGGGTTTTTACATTACAACTTTGGCACAGAGATGAAATGTAGTTTTTGTTCATTTTTTTTGCATGAATATTCATGTAATTTTTTAAGAACATTTATTTTTATCTTAATTTTCATGACATAAATTTCAGTTACTTTTTCTTGATTTTTTTTTTTATTCCACCACCACACATTTGCTTTGTCCCTTTATGATCCATTGTTAAATCTTAAAACATCATATTGATCTTGAGAAGAATATCACTGGTCAATAGGCATAAGACAAGATCTTGTAGATAGCAAAGACATCTTTTGAACATAGGTCAAAGTTGAAAGGTCAAGGTAACTTTAGATTCCACACAATTTCTAAAAAAGAAAAGATGTTAAGACATTATTTGACTTTGGATTCCAAAGATCATGGTCTCTAACAAAAAATACATTTTGACCATTTTTGGTGGCAGGGTCAAATTTAGTTTCAGTTAGTCTTCTTCTGTAAGGCTTCAGCTAGAGCTTTTTTGTTTGGAAAGGGAAGATATTTATTGATTTTGGGGTCAGAAATTCAAAGACCAAAGCCAGTATTATACTGATTTTAGGCAGATCTTTGGTGTTTGGATAATAACTTTAGTTTCATTCAACCTGGCTTCCAAGCTTTACCTAGAGATCAAAAGGTAAAGGCCATTGTTCAGGAAAAATAGATTTTAACCTACTTCCAGATTAAGTTCTGTTTAACCATGACCTACCAATGTGATGAGAAGCTTCTAGGCTGTTTGAATATTCTTTTGACTGGAAACCTGTCCTGAGAGAGGGCAACACTGTCAAATGTCAAAAATGAATTCCTTTCATGTTAAAGTTGCAGCAGTGGCATGTGTCCCAAATTTTAATTTGTTATTCCTTGAGATTGAAATTCCTGAAAAAAAATTATTTGGTGGACAGATTTCATAACAAACATATTACACATTATGAACTCTAGTCAATTATCAAAATTTCAGTCCTATACAAATTGTGGACAATCTTTTGAAGCACACTTTATGGAGGCTAAAGATACTATTTAATTGTTTCTTTTTTCAATTTGCAGAAAAAGGTAAATTTCTTCAGGTAGACAGCTATCTGCACCCTAAATTTTCCTTAACATTTTTTTTTCATTTATAATCTGACATACATACCCAGACAAAAACAGCTCATTCAGAAACAATATTGTCTCAATGTTTGTATAGGATAACAGTTTTTTTCAAGTTTACAGATTTGATTTGAGTTGTGAAAAGTTCTTATTTCTGTTTTTACTGTTAATTGTACATTTCATTGATAAATTCTCTGAAAATAATAATGGTAATTGTTGAGAACTATACCTGTGAACTATGGATGTGGTTAAGTTTTGCGTTTAGGTCGGTTTCATGGGTATTGAACATTATATAGCAATGAAATCATCAGTGAATGCATCTTGTGTAGTACTAAACAGTCAGACAATAGAATGGCCGTGAGCTATATTTTACACTTGAGAGACTCTTGTTCAGCTTTGTTTGGGTCCAGTTCTTTGAAACTAAGCATAATATAGAAATAAAACATCATCATTGAATATGTCTTGGGTAATACTAATGCTTGAGTGCCTCTGGTTAAGTTTTGCATTTGATCCATTTCTTAGGTACATAGCATAATATCACAATGAAACTGCATTAGTAGATACATCATGGGTAGTACTGAATAGTACAGCAATTGAGTCACCATGACCTACATTTTACTTTTGAGTGACTTTGATTAAGTATTGTGTTTAGATCCATTTTTGGTGTGCTAAACATAATATAGCAATGAAACTTTATCAGTGGATACATCTTTAGTAGCACTGGATATCCTGTGAACAAATCCTGTAGATTTTTTCTATGAATTGAAAAATAACAAAATAAAGATATGTATTTGCTCAAAATAGAGAGGGTTTTGTATATCCTGTTGAAAATGCATTTAGATAAATTGTATCCTGAATGACTGTGTTATAATTTTGATAGTTTTGTCTGGTGGTTTGAATTTCTCATTGGTTTGAGCTGGTTTGCTATAATCAATTCTGCTTTCATTAATTTTCACATTTCACCACTTTTTCCTAGAACAGTATTTTCATATACTTTAACTTGAGTAGCATACACATTCACACATCTGCTTTGATCAGTTCAGATTCACATGAATATTTCAATTTTGTTTAAAAAAAAGCTTTGCTAACAGTTTTGTTCACATTTTGTAAAGTTTTCTGACTACAGTTTAGAAATAAAACTGTTCATAACATATTCTATTTTTTAGTATGGTAAGAGTCAGGCTCATAAAATTTTATTTCTGTTAAACTTACTTTGTTAAACATTTTGGACTGTACTTGATAAAACAACTTTTCATATTTAAATATGAGATTTAGTAGAAAATTAAGTAAGACTTGTTATCATGTTAAGATTTATTGCTAGTTTTTCGCAAATACACTATACATGTCAGCAGGGTACTGGAAGCATTTTATTTGGTGTGAAAATTATTTGGAAATATGTACATGTTTTGTTTACTTTTGCAAACAGGATGAAAAGAAGAGTGTACATGAGATTTATAAAGCTGCCCAGGAAGTCTGTCTCCAAGTGCAACAAGGAATGGATATGGTTGCTTCCCTTGGAGAAAGATTTAAAAAGTTAGTTGAACTTTTAATGTAAAATTACTGTGGGAATTTCACATGATTATGATGATGATATGGTACATTTACCTTGTCAAAGGAGAAGGTGCAGTAGCAGATCTAGCCATATTTAACCCCAAAATTATATAAAGCTGAAAAGTGCTCATGTTAAACATGGCCCATTACAGAATGTATCATACTGAAAATAATGGGCTTGTTTCTAGACAGTTTGCAAAATAGTATTATATTTCATAAGCCGTCAGGCTTACTCAGGTTAATAATGAACTTTCACTCTTGT
>JAOXYI010009908.1:0-13686 GCA_028566495.1 Lithophaga antillarum
TCTAATTGTTCAATGTGTTCGACTGGATTATGCTTGGAGGCTGGTATGCATGTTTGCATAAAATTGCATTTAGATTATTAGGAGAGGCAGTTGTCTATGGCCCTGGATTGTCAACTGGTTTAAGGCATTCATTAAGCTCATCTCTAAGATTGTAAGTGCAATCTTTGCTTCAGACAGGATAGGCATAATTCAAAATGAAATATTGTTCAAGATTAAATGTACTGGTAACATTTACGTGGTTGAAAATGACAGTCATGTTAACTGTATAGCTGTTTCCGCTTCAACTTGACAGCTAGCAAAAATGACCCAGTGATATTCTGTTTGGTTGACAACTATCTCTTGTAGAAATGATGATTTCCTCAAATTTTATAGTCATTCAGTAATAAATATTTTCCAGAATTTGTTGAACTGACAGGATTTTTTTTACATTGATGATCCCTTCCTATATACAGTCACCTCTCGTTATGTTAAACTTGAAGGGACCAGTAAATTTTGTTAGACTTCACAGGAAATTAAAGTTATCAGGAGTAAATTTAACTAGATTCTACTGTAGAGGATCCAAAATTTCTCTTTGACTTATCCGAAAGTTTGACTTACTTATGTTCAAGATAACGGGAGTCGACTACACAAGACAAATCTACTGAAAACAACAGTTCATAATAATTCATCTCCAAGTTTGATTATTGCCATAATAATTAGCTTGTAGTGTGTACTTACGATTACTAATTTTATAACAATTTTTGTTTTTTTAGAATCATGACTTTGGAATTGTAAGATACAGACTGATAGGTGATGGCGGTGCACCTAACTACTTCAGTATCGACAACGACGGCAATGTTAGGTTAAAAACGGTACTGCAAGGATCCACATTAACTGAGTTTAGTGTAAGTATTAGAAACGGGAATGAAAGACGGATGAATGATACATGTGTCCGAAATTCAGTTCATTTACAGTGTTGTAGAGAGTTTTAGTAGTAAAGGCACACTTGCATAATCAATAATGTATATAAGTAAGTGGTAATTATCTTTTGCTGCAATTCTTTTTCTCAATATTATGTTACTCTCATCTTCTGTCTAACCTGCTCTTCCCAGAAAATATTCAAACAAAAAAATTGTACGAAAAGATTTTCAAATTTATGGTTATTTTTGACAGGGTGAAAAAAAAAGAAATGCAGTGATACTTTGTGATAAAAAAGGGATAATGTTTTGTGGATGTTTTTTTTTTTTTGTAAATTTGTTGGCATATTCAACTAACTTGCACATTTGATAATATTTTTGCCTCTAATTAAATACTTCTCTTTTACATGTATACTATGATTTTTATTTTCAGTTAAGAATAGAAGCTTACGATCAAGGAACCCCTCCAAAAACAAACACCACAGTTGCCGTAATAACAGTAACAAGAAACTTCCAGACTCCAACCTTCAATGCTACTAGTTATTACGCCAGGATACTAGAAACTAAATCCTTGGGAGATGTTATTCTTAGGACTTATGCAACAGATTCTGATGCTTTGGTTAGTAGAGTGAAAGTACAAATGTGATTTTTTATTTTTTTCGTGTTTTTTTTCAGATTTAATTTGACAACAGGATATTTATGAGAAGCCATGCCTATATTGTGTGTTATTATATATGTTAGAATTTCATTTAGAAAATTATTAATATGATACAGTGTAACTTATCTTTAAATAAAATGTGGAAAACTTTTATAAAACTTATCATCATCTACTTCATTATTATTTTTTTTCCATTTCAGATATGAAATCATTGTATGAACTTCCATAGTCAGAGAAATACTTTCTACAGATCTAAAAATTAATAAAATAAAGTAAATCATTGCTATAATCCCACTTGCACTTATTGCTACAATTTTTCTGAATTTTTTGTTTTACAAAAAATCAGGTAAAGGTCTCCTCAATTTATTGCCAAACTTCGTCATAATAACAAAATTTGGCTTAACAGTAGGTGGCACTATAGCAAGGATGTACAGTAGATGATTGTGATAAGAAAAATTTACTGTGAATTATTTTTGTCATAGGCACCAAACAACATAGTGAGGTATGCCATTACAGCTGGTTCTGAGGACCAAGAATGTTTCCTCCTTAATGAAGTGAATGGTGATCTGACATTGAGACGATCTTTAATGTACAGTCCTTGTAGAGCTAATAGATTTGAGGTAAGTAAATAAATTTGTTTGATTATATATCTGTTACCAGCTTTTGTATTTCTTTTATAAACTACAGAAATAATGAAAATTTATGCAAAAACAGAAATTTGCACAGTACAGTAGAGTATATCATGAAGTAGCACCACTTCTTGCATGAAAAAACAAAAAGAATTTTCCAAAACATCAGCCACGTACGGAAGATATGAACATGGACTTTGTCGTAAAGAAATCCTTCATGACAGATGTTCTTTCTTGACAGTGATCATGTAAGTCAGATTTTCACAATATTTGATTTTCGTTCTCAGATGACTGTGACAGCTACAGACCAAGGTACACCAGTCCTGGATAGAACAGTACAAGTGACCATTGATGTTGATCGTAATTTGAACGCTCCAAGATTTACAAACATTCCACAAACCATATCAATAAACGAGGATCTTCAGATCTCTGTGAATAATCTCTTTACTGTTACTGGTGAAGATCTTGATACACAGGTAAGAATTTTTTCTCTAAGAGAAGAAAGGATAAGTTCCAAGAGTTTTTTTTTTTTTTTTTTGTCGATAGAAGCTGCAGATAAGAAAGATTTTTTCTCAAGATCCTCTTCTCTTGTAGTCGATGCCAACCTTAGTTCAAAAATATTTTATTTTCTCAGAAAAAAAGAATTGTGTAATGGTCACTATCTCAAAAGTGCCACTAGAATATGTTTTACTTAAATCTCCATACCAATATATCTACCAATAAAGCAAATGAATCGTGTTTTTCTTTGGATTAATATATATTTCCTTACCAAATTTAAATTAAAAAAAAATGTGATTTAAATAAAAGCCTTTTTTTCCTTCTTGCAGAGTCCATTTAAGGATTTTACATTCAGTATGATAGGAGATGACACAGCTTCTACGTATTACCAGATAGCACCAACTGGAGAAGTCACTTTACGACAGAGTGTACTACCAGATACATTAGAATCATACAAGGTAAAATATTTCATACTTTTGACTTGACAATATTTGTTTTAAAGATTGTTAAATTTTAATAATATTTCATAATTTTGACTTGACAACATTCATTTCTGAAGATCATTGAATTTTAGTGCTTAATTCTCATTTTCGTAAATGTTGTGATATTCAAAACTGAACATTCCAACAATGGTTCTATAGTCCAGAGATATCTTGGTGTTGCTTTCATGCAGTAACAAAAAACTTATTGCCATGTAGAGTCATAGATCTTTTCAGATTTTTACCTGACTTCAGAATTTTTCATCGTCTGAAATGTGTATGAATTGTTTGCACTAGATGTCCACATTGTTGATGTAACATGTTATTGATATAAACAGATTGTTTAAACAGTACAAGGCATTTCTGTCACATTTGTAGAAATGCACAAGAGTTTCAAGAACAAAATTATAATCTCTGACCCAAATGCCTGTATTTTTAGTATTAAATTTGCATCAGGTTTTGATACAACTGTTATACTGAATTTTTCACTGAATTTATTTCGTAAGATTTGACAAATTTGTACTTAATATGATGTTACAATCAGGAATCCGAAGTTTTTTTGCAAGTTTTCATTATGATATTACTGACACTATAAGAGGATTTTACATTCAGACTTTTTATTAATGTTTCTGAAGCCTTGAAAAAGCTTTAGTCGATCATTCTATTCTTGTCGTCTTTCAGCTGAGAATTGCAATAACTGATGGTGGAACACCTCAGCTTTCATCCACAGCAATTTTGCAAATAGACGTGACGAGAAATTTATATCCACCAGAATTCCGTGTGCAGAATTACGAGACAACAATTTCAGAGACAATTGACATTGATGTTTCTATTATACAACTGAATGCTACTGACCGGGACTCCAAGGTAATAAATGTTCTTTGTATCATAAATTTTCTTTAGAGAAGGGATTGGAAATGTTTTGGTGGGAATCCAGTATCAGCCCAGAATGCCTAGGGATATAAGGATTTGAGAATCCAAAATGTTGTTTATTTTCCTGAAAAAGTAATGGTTGTTTTTCATTTTACAAGTATACATTATCACATGGCTATCATTGTCGGGGATTGATTCCATGTTTTTGCAGTTTGTATTTTGCTCGAACATACATATATTCTGCAGATGGTAATCACATTCTGTGAAAAGCCAATTTTCTTTAACGATGAACAGTAAGAATTCCTTTACAATCCCGTAAGTTGTTGGTTGGAACAGATTGGTTTGAAACCCCATGATGCAACAGGATTAGTTGTTTAGTGATTATTTGTAAATACTGTAAACCAACTTTTATTTGCGAGCAATTTATTTTCGCTAAATTCGCGTAGAGTAAAATTTCGCGGAAATAAATCGCCACAAAAGAGAAACTTTTACCTTACCATTATACGCTGTTAACTTCAATTTCGCTAAATTAAATCGCCGCACAAATGCAAATCGATATGGAATCACGAATAAAAGTAGCCGCGAAAATAAGTTGGTTTACAGTATACAGATGGGCATAATAAAAATATCTTGAAATACAATACCAGAAAAAGACGAACTTTCAATATAAATCAGAATATTCATTTCATGATAATTTTTTTATTTATTAGGCTCCTCATAATACGCTGTCGTATGAAATAACAGGACCAACATTGGCTCAGAGGTTCTTTACTGTTACTTCTACTGGCCTGATAGTCGCACAACGTTCACTAATTGAGGACACTGCAGATACGAATCCATATCAGGTAAGTTCTTTAATGTCTCATTTAGAAGGCTGTTAGGAGCAAGATGTTCAGTGATTGTGACAATGTGGAGTATTATCAGTTAGGTTCTGTGCTGTTACTTCTAAACAGCTGGTATCAGCGAGACATTTGGTTATCCGAGAAACACAGGCTTAGTAGGATTTTGAATTCTCGTTTCAGATATGTAGGATAATTCAACATAAAAATGTTAGCGTGTTAATAAGCTAAGACATATACAACTGTTTTCTCCCTCTTCAAGAAACAAAATAACCTACCAAGTCATAATTTTTAAAAGAAAAATTATCATAATTCAACTTATTTTCATAAATTTAAAAACTCACCATCTTAGGGATTCCAGCAAAGTATATTGTAATGCTGTGTTTGGGAAAATTCAAAGTAGTTACTGGTAGGTCTCGTTAAGGCTGTTCATAACCAGCCATTTCTTTAACTCGTAATGACATACTTTGTTGTAGATGACCGTCATTGTCAGGGATCAGGGAACTCCAGTTAAGTCCAGTGCTACGCAGGCAAATGTCCGAATCAATGTCAACAGGAATGTCAACTGTCCAGTATTTAACGGAAATTCTCCATCAACTTACACAATCACACAGAGCCAGACCACTGCAATATTTGCAACAATTGATGCTACTGACAATGATGCAGCAGTGAGTTTCCTTTTATTAGTATATTACAGTTTAGGTAGTGATCAATGGGAGGATTCAAGTTTTTTGGAAAGGAGAGGAGATGCTTTGCTAAAATTTTTACAAGAAACAAAAGGAGAAAAAAACATTTAATTTTTGTTCTGAAAGGGATATTCTTCTTTACCAGTTTTATCTTTGAAATACTATAACGTAATGTTGTTTTTTTTTATCCTCCTCCCTTTGTGAAACTTGATGGTATATAGTGATCATGTCTTCTGTCTGGCCATAATCTTTTTGTATCCACTACTCCCCCTTAACCACGTCATGGAATTTCAAGAAACTTCAACACATTCTAGAGTATGAGGTACATTTGTGCACCATGTATTAAACTTTTTTAAAAATTGAAAATTTTCCAGAAAATAGCCATTTTACATGTACTTAGGCTTTGGGTAAGGGGGGTCCCATATTGTATCCACTACTCCTCTTTAACCACTTCATGGAATTTCAAGAAATTTTAACACATTCTTGAGTATGAGGTGTAGTTGTGTGCCATTATTGCATTTTTCTCAAAATTGAAAATTTTTTAGAAAATAGCCATTTTACATGTATTTAGGCTCTGGGTGAAAGGTTTCCATATTGTATCTGCTACTCCTCAACCACTATATGGAATTTCACAAAACTTTAGTACATTCTTCGATATGAGGTGTAATTGTACACCATATTTAATTTATTTTATAATTGAAAATTTTACAGGAAACAGCCATTTTACATGTACTTAGGATGTGGGTGAGGGGAGGGGGTATTCCATATTGTATCCACTACTCCTTTTAACTGCTATACGGAATTCCACAAAAATACAACTCATTATTCAGTATGAGGTGTAGTTATATATCATATGTTTAATTTTTTCCAAAATTCAAAACTTTCCTGAAAACATGGCAAATAATGATTTTACATGTTTCAGCTAAGGCAGCCGCATGTTGTATCAAGTACTATTCCTTAACCATTGCATGGAATTTCATTCATTAGACTTCAACACATGTTATAGTGTGCAGTGTAGTATTTCACAATATATTTTTTAGGATTTGAAATCCTCCAAGTGGGTACTTATCCAATTTACAATAAATATGTTCAGTGGGGATTGGGGGTATTAATTTCTGAGCTATGCTCACAGTACCTCTTGTTTGTTCTTTGTTTCGTGATCCTTTATCCTAGTAGGGTTAAATCATTTATTTGTAAACATTTTTAAGAAAAGGTATACATTATATTATTTGTAGTATTTTGGTAGAAATGTCATTGGCTTTTCTATATCTGCATTTGAAAATTAGTGGAAAAGTTACTATTTGAAATGTGTTGCAATTATTTTATCTTATTGGGAACAAAGGCAAAATGTAAAATTAAGAATTGCAATAATAATTAAACAGTGTACAATTTTTTGCATTACCGTAGTGCACATTTAGTAGGGAAATGTTTATGTACAGGATAGCAAAGATTGACGTTTAGCAAGATCCTCAGTCTAATAAAATTAAAAAATAATTGCTACTATCTTTTCTTTTGAGTTTAAACTTCCTTGGTATGAGTAAAAATGGATATAAATTTATTCTTTCTTCATGTTTTTTTTTTTTACAGAATACACCATTCAGTACAATTGAATATGAAATTATTGGTGATGATGATGCTGATACAATGTTTACTATTAATAAAAACACAGGTGCCATATCAAATCTACCTGCACTATATACAGATAATGGTCGTATTTACCAGGTATGTAGAGTGCATCATGTGAAGGCTGTTAACTTAAAAAATTGGTGTCTGCTTATTCAGAGTAGAACATTTTTTAAGAAACAAAAGTTCAGATAGTGATCCTGTTTTCAGAGCAAATGTGTATTTTCCATTCTTGTAATGTACAAAATGTATCTACATGAAAATATTCTTGAAAAAATAAAATTCAAATTATTGTAAAAATTAATATCTACGTGTTTATGTCCACAAAACAGTTTTGGTAATTTTCAGTCTTGGAAAAAAAAGAGAAGAAAAAACAGATTGAAATGTATGGGAAAATATGTTAGTTTATAACATCTATATTATAACTGCAGATTCTTTATAATAAAGTGCACTGTTCATTTCAGTTATACGAAACATAGTACTTATAACTGTTTACAGTCCATTATTCTTATAATATATATAATTATTTACACACATAATTATCAGATTCATTTTTCCTATTCAGATACGTATCGAGGCAAAAGATGGTGGGACACCGTCTTGTTCTGTTACTAGAGTTATATTGGTGACTGTAGACCGTAACCTGCAAGCCCCTGTATGGGTTGGTACTAACACACCTAACAATTATGTTGTGGAAATATTTGAGACTCATGATGTTACCAGTCCAGTGAGAGTTGTTCAAGCTACTGATGGTGATGACAGAGTAAGTTTATAAAATCAGTCTGTCAAAGCTGCCATGTTCCTTACATTTTTTATTTACATTTAAATAGATGAATGCATGTTTATGGGCATTTATATGTTCACGTCAGTTTGCGTTTGATTTTCAACCTTGCAAGTAAAGGAGTAGTACTGTATGATTGTGTCGAGTTTGTTGATCATTTCTTCCCCCTGAATAAGGTCTAATTCATGGATATAATGAATTTATGTTTATAGCAAACTGTTTATCTTTTTCCAACCAAACTATTATATAATACATGTAAATAAATTTGGATGTTGCAAATTCTATTATAACAAATTTTCGGATACAGTGGTCCCTCCCTTGAAAGGCCACCCCATTTGCACAGAAAAAGTGGCCCTTCAAAAGAGGTTGCCTTTGAAGAGAGGTTTATTTACTTTATTATTGCAAACTTAATGCAATGCTATTTGGCCTTAAAAGAGAGGATGGTCTCTCAAGAGAGTGGCCTTCCAAGAGGGGGACTACTGTAGTAACTTTAGCTACACCAAATAAGTGTAGAAATAACTTTGTCTGTTATTCAACAGTTGTGGACACTAAAAAGCACCCTGATCCTATTCACTTTCACAACTGTCTATTTTATTACTCCAAAAGTTTCTTTTTTCAAACTTTTAGTCCATAAATGTATACTTTATAAAATAGCACCTTCTGATTTTTCTAAAAATACATCAAAAATCTGTTTTAACTGAACATTATATTCAGTTTAGAAAGACAGGCATTCTTATTCAACAGGTATAAGCAAAAACATTTTTTGATACCTTTAAATAAATATTTGTATATACCTATTTCAAAACTTTTCAGGTTTATTTTCACTGCATTAACTTTATGGAAACTGCTGATTTTTTTTATTCATACAAGACTAGTTAAAATTTTACAAATTTAAAAATCTGGGTGAAAAAAAAGCAAAAAATTCTAGATTTTGACAACAAATATTGTTGACTCTTGTTATGTCGAACTCGAAGGGACCAGTCAATTTTCTTCAACTTAACCAAAAATTCCAGTTATCAAGAGAAAATTTAGCTACATTTTACTACAGAGGGTCCATAATTTCACTTTGAGTTATCTGTAAATTTGACTTATCTCTTTGAGATAACGAGAGTCAACTGTATCAACAAATCTTATGCGATGTATTGTTTGTACAACACAGTTTCAAAAAGTAATGCAGCATTTTGATGACAGAAAATACAACCAATTCAGTATTACTTTTATTGTAATTCACAATAAAAATGCAATTTGTTTCAATAACTATAATGGAAAACTTAGATTATTCTTATGTTAATTTATGTAATTGCTAATTTTTACTAGTGATTTGGTCATCATTTAGATAAATGACATTTTAGTGGCATTTAATTTGCAATTTTGGAATATGCCATAAATTGATAAAAAGTGCAGATATCTGATCAAATTATTCCAGAGTGATTCCACATTAGTGTAGTTATAAATAACAGTGAAAATAACAAAGATTAAAAACATGCTTGACAAGTTTCCACATCTAAATTCATACTGCTTAAAACAAAATTCTTAACGGAGGATCTTGGGAGTTGGAACAGTATTGCAAAAATCTTGGCTTGAAGAAATGGGATCCTGTGATTCAAGGAAAGGAGTCCAAGATTCGCAGATGAGGAATTGAGGACCAACTACATAGAATATCTGGTATCCCATATTACAACAATTTTGTGTTGTTTCCCTAAAGGAGTAGGGCCACAAAGGGCACAATTTGGCCATAAAAATCATACACCTAATATCACAATATGGTAGATGTTTTTGACCTCTTAAGACATCAACTTTCAGCAATCAAAAAAATTTATGAACATTTTTTCACTTGTCATAGTAAAATGACCTTCAAAAGTAAGGTCAAATTACAATTTTACCCAAAACAGGCAATTTTCAAGCAATTTTGAATGTTTTTTTCTACTAGAAAACATTGGCCACACTCTTCGACCAAAAATATTTTATGATAAAAAGATGCATTTCGATGAGACAAACATTTTTAAACAAGAATAATTTTGGTCGAGGAATGTGGCCAACGTTGTCTTGAAGAAAAACTGCATAAAAATATGCGAAAATGAGATAAAAACATAGATTTTCCCTCAGTTACACAGGATTGTGACGTCATTGTGACATCGCCAGTAAAGTCACGTGTCGAAAAGTATCTTTTTTGTATTTAATATCATCTAAAATTAACGTTTTCAATAATATGGTATGTATTTATCTAACTCCTAATTTTACCAAATTTTAGGGCCATTTAAGACCCTTTGTGAACCTACTCCTTTAAGTTAGGAACAAAATTATACACATTCTGAATGCGTTATTCTGTCCAATTTCGTTCTTTCTATTTCAAACTGATTAGTGTATATTGTCATTTATAACCGGGATGATGGTATATTACAGGTTTTTATAATATCTTCTGAATATCAACAGATCCATTTTTAAAACAAATTATTCAAATTATTGGTTTGAGACATCCAAAACGGTTCCTGGTTGCCACGATAGCTAACACAACTGTTGAAAATCCTATCCAGCGATACAGAAAATTTTGCTTTAATTGCGTGAAGCAATTGTCAGGTATCATAAACTTCCATCAACACTACGTTATTACATATTATATTATAAAATTTTGTTTTGCTTTATTACATATTAGATAATTTTGTTTTGCTTTATTACATATTAGATAATTTTGTTTTGCAGAATTTAATAGGATTACATCGAAGTGATTATTTATTATTGTAATAGGACAATTTAGCAGAACTACATCGACATCGATAAGTTGTTCACAACAAGTTTGTCTTGAGTCGTGTCCATTCAGTAAGATTTTAAACCTGTGATATTAAACAATATTCGAATGACGTTTCAAGGTCACAGGCGGAAGGGAATAAAGGTTGCAGATATATAATACTTTGAAATTTTTAAAATTGCCTAAGTTTTGCAACTGGGCAGAGAAAACATTGCCCGAATGAAAACGACTCTGATCAAACTTTTAAAGGGTGCTTTCCCATTATTTTATCGGCCATTCATTTGCCTGTTGTATCATAACAGAACGAATAGCAATTTGATACCTAATTTCAAGGAAAGTACAAGAAAGCATATATAAATATGTATATATAAAGGTCTAATAAATGTCGTTGTAATTTCCACCCTCAAAATCATTTGTTCATACAGATTTGTTTTCTAAGTCGACCATTCTCGGGTTCGAACGCGCATCAGTTTGCTATCTTCGACGGCACAGCGCCTGGTATGTGAAACTGAGTGTGATACCACGAGATCGGCTAGAGTCCTAAAAAAAAGAGACTTACACTGTCCTAGTGTTACATTTTCCTGTCACGTTAGCACACATACAAATGTAATTTCACATACACGATGTATTAATGCGATTGGAGTTTTAATTATATCCATTTTGTTTAATGCAGAAACTGAATATATAAATAGCTACAGTAAATATAGATACGGCACGTTGAAATTTCTGTTTATATATTATTTAACAAATGTCTGCATCTATAACATTGGACCTTTAGAGATGTATAAATACATGTACAAAATGTATATAACTACCCTGAATTATGTACATATTACTGATAAGCAACAATCTACTATATTTTGAAAAGCTTATCGACAAAAGACTCCCTTATTTTCATCGGGCAATTTACCTAAAAAATACAGACCAGTATAACCCTGATATAATATACTGATATTTTCATAACATCTGTAAAATACACGTTTACTGCACGACTTCTAGCGCAAAATTTAAAGTCAGACAATGTATATGAGTCTGAATAATCTATATCTGTATCTTGTTAGATTTTCTAGATAGTAAAATAAATACCACCCATTTAAGATCGTCATTTTGAATTTGTGAAATCAGTAAACGTTTAGTATTTATTATTACAAAGTCATTTCACAAAGAATGTGATTCTGTAGTGTTCCTATAGTTTAGTGTAACAAAATGCGATTGGATGCAGATACATACTTCAATACAACATATTTCCAGTAGTACAAACACCGCACAGTTGAAAACTGTACAAAATTCAGCTTTTTGTAAGCACATACACAAAAATGGTCTGAACCAAGCACAGCCAAATTCATTTAAGGATGATTCGTTCAGTTAGACAAGGCATTAGTTGTACAACAGTTTACCATTTCGTTAACCGTTGACTAAATAGAATTTAAGTGTATATCTTACGCCAAAAGTGTTTGATAGTACATGCACTCTGAAGATACTTTTGGAAACAAAATTGGAATTGGCCAGGCAAAGTATCGAACCAGTAGTAGCAACCTGAGCTAACAAATACGCAATTTGACGTTCGCTGCTCAGGTTTTGGATATTCAAGAATATTTTGTAACTCCGGTATTATCCATAGGAAATTCATTGAAAAATTTTGCCCTGCAACCCCTATATTTCTTTTCAAATTGGTAAGGGAATATATTCAAATACTTCACGATAAAATATTTCAAAATTCTAATTATTTCTCACACACTTTTATGACAACTTTTAGCTGTATTATCCCCATGTATTTCCTATAAAAATCATGAGACAAAATTTTTCTTAATTTTTCAACTAGTTATATGTTAGAGAAAAGCCCTATGTTTTTATTTCATTTTTCAAATTCATGAAATATGTACAATTAAAAAGTAAGTAATTAAGGAAAGTAGTTATTCTGATTTTCAGCAGCGAATATCCTTAAATGTGATTTAAGCAAAACATTAATCTACGGAATATCCCTGTAACTATATGAGATCTAAGTTTGCGTACAATTTTTTAATGATCTTAGACCGTGTGAATAGCGCTTAACTGCATATTTTATGTGAAAGTGGAGAACGAATTTCTAGACTTGTGTTACCTCAACGTAAATTTATATATTGTGTTTTTTTTTCATACAGTAACTCAATTTTTAAGTGGAAGACGTTAAATAACTAAATATTGGATACACATATCTACTATACATTACAGATTAGTGCATTAGATTTGTTGTAATTAAAAAAGTGAAGTGCATTTTTCCTGATGTATAGACAGATAGAGAATCATCTGCGACTTAAACTCACTATATACAATTTTTCCGTTCCGATATTCACATTACATTCCTATTTTTCAACCATGCACTTCCTTTGATAATATACTTTGCTTTCTTGAATTAACTCTTCGTCAGCAAGATGTGAAGAGCTTCTTAACTAATGTATTTAACGTGATCAACTGAAACAAAGTCCCAAAGGATACGACAAAAAAATTATACGACATTGAAACGGAACCAAATTAGTGTTTCCATTGTCTCCAGGCTTTGCGAAAAGCATAGAAAACTCGTTCTTTCCATCTTATAACTTCAATTACCATGATCACATCTGTTGTATGTATTGTAAGGAAAAACATCAGCTGTTACCCTATATCAACAATTATATAGTCACAGGGGATGACTTCTTTCCAAATAGAGTTCAATGACTTCTTGATTGACAAAACAAGAATTAATATGAGGTAGCGCTTGGTACATGTAAATCAATTTTAAGGAAGTATGAAAAAATATTTTAAAGGAAAAACGTCTCCCAGGCTGCATGAAGTAATCTTAATCTTCAGAGAGAATCGATTAACATGAAAATCTTACTGTAAAAGGTCAATAATTTGGTTTCTGTTATTATTGGTCCCTGTAGTAAACTTTTCATTTGCCGGTTGAAGTATGATAAATATTGTGATATGATTTTATTGGTTGAGGAAAGGATCTATCTACA
>JAOXYI010010127.1:0-13684 GCA_028566495.1 Lithophaga antillarum
AGGTCATGTGACATGTGTCAGGTTGGCATGTACATCCCCTGATGAATGTGTGGACCAAATATGGTTGCTGTATGATGCGTGGTTACTGAGAAATGGACCTGAGCAGATAAATGTGACGCAGAGTTAAGACGCCGCCGCCGCCGCCGCCGCCGTCAAAAGCATACCTATGTCTCGTCGCAGGCGAGACAACGAGAAATCTATTATCTCGTCGAGATACTAGGTATCCCGAACGCATATCTGTTAAGAGCTACAAAAATGTCACATTTCGGGTAACGGTCACATATTTTGTGCATTTATATATGACCGGTCTATGTTAACAGCTAAAATATGTCATATTTTAGGTAACGGTCACATATTTTGTGCATTTATGTATGATGGGTCTCGTTAAGAGCTAAAATATGTCACATTTTTTGCAACGGTCACAGATTTTGTGCATTTATATATGACCGGTCTGTGTTAAGAGCTAGAAAAAGGTCACATTTTGGGTAAGGGTTACATATTTGGTGCATTTATATATGACTGGTCAGTGTTAAGAGCTACAAAAAGGTCACATTTTGGGTAGTGGTCACATATTTGTGCATTTATATACGACTGGTCTGTGTAATGAGGTAAAATATTCACATTTCGGGTAACGGTCACATATTTTGTGCATTTATATATGACCGGTCTGTATTAAGAGTCAAAATATGTCACATTTTGGGTAACGGTCACATATTTTATGCATTTATATTTGACTGGTCTGTGTTAAGACCTATAAAAAGGTCACATTTGGGGTAATGGTCATATATTTTGTGCATTTATAAATGACCAGTCTGTGTTGAGGGTTAAAATATGTCACATTCTGGGCAGCGGTCACGTATGTTGAGCCTTTATATATATGACCTGTCTTTGTTCAGGGCTAAAAGAAGTCACGTTCTGAGTTACGGTCACACATTTTGTGCATTTATAATACATCATAAGAAGATACATATCTCTGATTATATATGTCTCTGATGGATGCCAATTTTATTTTGTAACATCGATCAAGTTTTAAATTATAAGGATTTCACAAACGGGAAAAATAATTTTTGCTTCGTTTTTGTCATGGATATATATATATTCGAGATTTGAGTCTTGCTGCAACATTATGAACCTCAATCGCGTTCTGAGTTTTGGATTTCCGTACGAGATTAAATTTTGCCAGTACCGATATATAAATCTCGCTAAATCTCGATCAAGATCTAGGGTTTCTGGAGAATCTGGAGAAACCTAGTATCTCGTTACAAAACTATGAATCTCGATCGGTACTTAGGGTTTCCGTGCGAGATTTAATTCTAGCTTGCATAAAACAATGATCTCGAACAGAAACCCTAAATACCGATCGAGATTCATACTTTTGTAACGAGATACTAGAGATTATAACATCTGTTCGTTCATGGGTCCCTGTCTTTAGTGAGCCAATGAAAGTAAGGGTACCAGTTTCTGGTTCAACCGGTGCAAACCGCAGATAAGGAAAAGACCCTAGGTTTCTCGTCGAGAAACCTAGTATCTCGATCGAGATTCAAATCTTGCATCAAAACTATGAATCTCGATCGCGATCGGTATTTAGGGTTTCCATGCGAGATACTAGGTTTCCCACTTTTTTGTGACTTTCGCGTGCCACAGAGAGTTGATAAAACAAGCTGTACCATCACATCTGGGCATATCTTTATCTAACATTTTCAAAAGATGAGCGTAATGGTTATCTGATTACGTATAAAAGGCATTAAAAAGGAACTCTTTACATGACGTCGTCTTGTTGTTTACGTTCACAAGAAATCTGTATTGTGACGTCATGAAAAAGCAGATCCGACTAAAGTACATCTTGTATCACATATGTGTGATTAAGGTTTTGTATCACATAGGTTGTAGGACACTTTTTTCTGCGGTATTTCAAGAAACATAAATAGATAACATAATTATTTTCTGTGTTTGTGTGTGACGTGTTTCTATTACAGTAAAAAATATTTAACTTTTATTTCATACAAATATCATCTTCTCTATATCCATAACAAATGTTTCATTCATTTCGTTCAGCCATGGATTTTATTTTGTCATTCTTTCCCCGTAGAAAATAAACTTCCCTGGTGTTGGTTCTGTTAATCTGGACAAATCTGCATATTAAGTTAATGACCAAAAACTGCTCGTTTTGTCGCCATTCTTAATAATAACTTAATCAATCTTTTACCTGCCATGACGTCATTTTGTAGTTGTGAAGTCTTTAACAAATCAAATGAATGAAAATCATTTTTTGCCAAATACGAACGTGCACAATTCTTGATTGAGAAGGAATAATCGTACGAGAACAGTTTATTCTAGGAAACCTAGTTGCCTAATGCATTTCAGGAATAAAGCAGTTTTATTAGCATACAATGTAACATTATGTTATAAAATACGAGATACCAAAGATATTATAATGACATAAATACGATGTTTTACTATTTCTTTGATACAATGAAGTAATCAGTTTAGATCTTGGAAGTCGATAGTATTTATAGTTATTAGTTCGTTCGCCTGCCAATGCTCTTCCTGTCTTTTTTTTTTGTTGTTGTTGTTTTTTTGTTTTTTTTTTTAACCTACTGCGTCTCACTATCTTCTGTCTTGAAATGTCATGGCACAGTCTTCAGTATTAAATCAAATTATACTTCATGAATTGAGTTTTACTTTTTTTTTTCTTATTTTGTAATTCTTAGAAAAAAATGTATTTTTTTTCCTTCATGCATGTGTTACTTACAGCAAAATCCCAGCCAGTACTAGCACAAGCATTTAATTTACAAAGTCTTTACACTGTTGACTTCGGAAGCTTATTAACGCCACAGAAAAAAAATATTTCTTTGCGTTATTTCGAGATAATTTGCATCATAACGAGATAATAGTTGCGTTATTACGAGAAAACATTGAGTTATTACGAGATAATTTGCATTATTACGAGATAATGTCTGTATTATTACGAAATAATTATGGCGTTAGTACGAGAAAACATTGCCTTATTACTAGTTGTTTTCGTTATTACAAGAAAATGCTTTATAGATTATGTTTGCGTTATTACGATAAAACGTTGCATTATTACCAGCAAATGACGCGTAATTACAAGATAGTTTGCGTTATTAAGAGGTAATTTTGTGTTATTACCAGACAGTTTGCATATTACGAGAAAAATTATAACGGGAAAACTTTGCGTTATTACGACATAGTTTGCGTTATTACAACATTTAATAATAACGCAAGTTATCACGTAATAACGCAAAAACTATCTCGTAATAACACACAGTATTCTCCTAATAATGCAAACATTATCACGTAAAACCCAAAGATATTATGAAATATCGCAAAATTGTCTCGTAATAACGTAAAATTGCTCGTAATAACCAAACTTTATCCCGTAATAATGCAAGTGATCTCGTAATAATGCAAAATTATCCCGAAATAACGCAAAAACGTATTTGTTTTACTAAGGCACTAGTAGGCTTTCGTAGTTGACAATAATTAAGTGTAGTTTAATGTTTGCACTAGAAATGCATCCTGGTACTTAATTATTTCAGCATAGAGGTTAAAATAGCTTTATTTCAATAGTCATGAACTTAGTGGAAAGCTCCTAATGGTTTCCCTAATCTGGTCATTAAAAACTGCATGAAGTATGACTACACTTTAAAATGTAATAGTTCGCATGCACTGTAGTTGCTAACAAGTTTTCATAACCCAATTACCCGTGTTCTGATAACAAGATGAACATATAGTAGTTTCGTTTGTATATACTTTTATCTGTCCATACCTTGTTGGTAATTTGTATTCACTCTCTACCGCGCAAGAAATTTTATGAAACTGTTCCTTGCATGAGGGTCTTTTGTCGCTTTTTAAAAGTTTATTGTCGATATCACTAATTGATTGATCAATAGAGATTTTCCATGTCTCAACTGGCTACAGATTTATTACGTTAGTCTTTCTTTACTAGTTGTGACTTGTACATGTATGCAGGATTTAAGAATTTGGAGTTCACGACTGCTGTATGCAGAGCAGGAGAAGTAATATTATCAGTTAATGATGATTTCAAGATGAAGAACAACAATCAAAACAATGTTCAGAAGCATATAGATTGTAGCTATTTTACACTTTTCGTGATTTCGCTAGTGTTCTTTCAATCTATATGCCTTTTTCAATTAACATGAACATATCTGGAATATCTATACAGAAATTAGTGTCAGGAAATTTTTTTTTTTTTAACCAAGAACGATTTTGATTTTTTTAGTGAAAATACAGTGTATAAAATGTACAGTTGATCTATTTGTTCACTTGATTAAACAACAAGTATATGTCAAAAATGAGTGATCAATGAATGCACGTGCACTAGTGTATACGCCAAATACAAGAAAAGTTCTTAATATTGGTAAATCACACACTTGTACAAGTAATCTACAGTTATAGTTGCCAGCTACGTAGCTGGATTTAGAAGATAAATGGCATAATGATGTGTTGCAAATCATCTGTTAGGACGACAGTCATACCTTGTAATATCAGAAATCACAATTTTTTTCTTGATTTTATTTACCATTTTTGTACAGTTGCAGATGTCAGGACAGCTCAATATGAAGTTTTACAGCAGGAAACACATGTACATTATACAAAAAGAAATACTTTTATTTTATTTTTAAAGTAGCAATGTTAAGTAGTATTGGTCTTGCCCTTGTTGGTTTAATCCGTTGGCAACATTCACCTATAAGTTACTGTTTGCGGGTTCAGACTATGCATGTATCAATTTTAAAAAGTTGCATTAAACGTCACAACAAGCATAGTCACATAGATTTCTTTTGTTTGCCTTCTATGTCGCACGGAGAAAAACAAATTCAAACAAAACCACAAGATATAAATAGGATATTACGACCCAGTGACTAATATTTGCCTGATACACTCTAGGATTAATGTATGGACCAAAATAGGTGCTGTTACCATGTGTAGTTAGTGCGAAATTGAAAAAAGATACAAAAAGTTGGCCTAAAATTAATGAAGCCGCTGTATCACAAATATGAGGACAAAGTCAAGTCACACGTGACGAATGCAAGGACTACATATCGGTGATTCATTACATATTGTCCGAAACTGACTAATCACAAGAAAACCAACAAAAATCAGAAACAAAAAACAAATACACAAAAGAAACAATAATCAGTGACCGTGAAGAGATCAGGGTGAGATGCAATGTTCCAGGCTCACATGTACACTCAAGGATGAAGGTACGGCCATAGAAGGGCGACATACCAAATGTAGTTACTGTGAATCTTACCTTATTGCAAAACTTTGAGGTAAAATAAGCAAAGTCATTAACCCTTGGAATGAAAATAAGGTCAGATGACATGTGTCTGGTTTACATGTACAAGCAAGGCTTAATGTTTCGATAAAATATGGGTGATACAAATGTACATCACAAGTCATCGCTCAGAAACTGATCTATTCACAAAAATGTTAAGTCAATCGACAATAAATATAAAGAAAAGTTCAAGCTACATGTATTTGGCTGCTATGTACACCCAAGGATAAATGCTTGGATGAATAATTGGTGATTTATCTTATATAGTTACAACATGTACTCAGAAACTGAATTTATCGCAAAATTTGACATAATATGAATGAAGTTACTTCACCATGAAAATAAGGCCCATGCCAAATGATGTGTGTTGGCTGACATTTACATTGCAGGATGAGCTGGCATTTACATTCAAGGGTGAGCTGACATTTACATTATGGACCAGATATGGGTGTTGTGCAAAATGTATCAAATGTGTGTTTACGGGAAAAGTGACCTTAAAACACAAACTTGATCCGAAATAAAATGAAGTCGCAAAATGATAAAAATGATAACAAGGTCAAGTGATATGTACCTGGATACCACGTACACCAATGGCTAAATGTATAGTCGTAAAATAAGTGATCTATCTTATATAGCTACTCAGAAACTCACGTAATTACAAAAACCTGACATAAAATAAACTATTATTGGACCATGAAAATAAAATCAATGCCATATGATATGTATTTAATTGAATTTATATTGAATGAAGAATGTATAAACCAAGTAGTGATCTACCAAATGTACTTACTGTGAAAGTGACCTCGTTACAAAAACTTGATCTGAAATAATTATGTCAGTGAGTCATGAAAATGGTTATGAGGTCAAGTGACATGTAACTGCCTGATATGTATATTCAAGGATGGTCAAAGATAGGTCATTTACCATATGAAGTTACTGCGAAACTGACCTTATTACAAAACAAAATGACAAATAAACAGTTACCAGGACACGCAAATGAAATCATTCTCAGGTAATATGCATCTTGCAGCCATGTACTCTTTAGGATAAAATGTAGGGATAAAAAATGGCTGATCTGCAATATGACGTTATCAAGAAACGGACCCAATAACGAACACTGCATATGAAATAAACTGTCACAAGAGCGTGCAAATAAGGTCATGGTCAGGTTACATGTACTTAGTGATACAGCAAATGTAGTTTCTCAAAAATATAAACGTATGATACCAATTACGGTGCGCACGACACTTGTTTCTGGAATAACCTTCATCAAGTACGCTGGAGACCAAAATTATTGGCAAGCTAAATACATAAAAACGTTTGGGAGCATAAAAAAGGACCAAAATAGAACAGCCAGAACCCTATAAGATCAACTTAGTGATCTTTTCACAAAAACTTCATTGACAATAAACTGTCAATCAACTATTAAAATAAAGATAAGATCAATTAATATGTATCTGGCTTCTACGCACATCCAAGGATAAATGCGTAGACTAAAAATGAGTGATCTATCTTTCATAATTATTCATGTACTTAAAAACTGTCTTAATCACAAAAACTTGACATAAAATAAAGTCACTAGGCCGTGAAAATGAGGCAAAGGCCAAAGATATGTGTTTAGCTGACATTTACATTCAAGAATTAATGTATCGTCCACGTATAGATGATCTACAAAATGTAGAATATAGCAAATGAATCTACTGAGAAAGTAACCTCATAACACAAACATCTTACACAAATTAAATCGAAGAATCGTATACCTTATATAGTTACTAAGAAACTGACGTAATCACAAAAACCTGACATAAAATAAACGAAGTCACTGAGTTATGAAAAGAAGACAAATTCCAATGAAATCAGATCAAGGTCAGAAGACATGTATCTATCTGAAATTTTAACTGTTGGATGAATATTTGATCCAAATACGGATGATTATTCGTATGCGATTACTGCGAATCTAACCTATCTCGAATTTTAATGCAAAATAAACCAAGTTATTATACACAGAAATAGGGTTAAGTTCTAGCTGACAGGTACTCAGGAATGAATGCATGAACCAAGTACGATTGGAATGCCATGTATATTTATTGAGAAACTTACTTTACCACAAAAAAGCTTGAGATACAGTTACAACGTTAATGGACCAGGAAAATGAGGCCAAGGTCTGATATCATGTGTCTGGCTGATATGCGCTGAAGGGGGAATTTTTGTGAAGTTCTACACATAGTTTCTGAAACTAATCCCAAAAACTTGATGCAGAATATAAACGAATTCTTGTAAATACGGTGAAGATCAAATGACAGGTGTCTGGCTTACTTATACTATATGATATATTTTTAGTCCGAGTATTCGTTTTCCTATGTTTATAATTTTTAAGAAATAGAACTGATTACGTCAGAAATGCACTGCTTATTGTCTCTTTCTGCGTCACTTATCAAAAGCGAGAAATGACAATAAATATTAAGTACCTTCAATACGCTATACAAAAAGACGTTAAAAGGCTAAATGCAATTATCATTTAGGAGTTGATGCATAGGTATGTCCAATACTCTAGCTGATACAGATGTGCTGCAAACTACATTTAGAAGTGGAACCATCACAGAGGACCCCGCGACAATGTATATATTAAACTTGACATTTGACGGCTGGCTGTTATCATCTTGATATGGAAGACAAAAAACGGAGGGTTTAAACATGACACACCTGCTGGTGGTAAGAAACAATTATGATAAATAGCAACCACATTTTTTAGTGATTGATGTAACTGTATTTGGTGATCTTGAATTTGCACTTTATTCGCAACACATTGTTTAGTGGCAAACCATATTGTATAAATTATTAATTATGATACCATAACTGGTTGAAAGGATATCTAACAGACTTAAATAGCTAACATGTATAGGGAATAGGAATAATGGACCTCGGACTGCAACCGTGACATTGAACTAGAGGCTCACCTGGTTTTAAATTGAAATTGAAAAATATGACAAGATAAAATGTTATGAAGACTTATGCGTGGCAGCCATCTTAAATCTTGGACGAATAAAGGCAAACTTTGTAAAGGACCAGAAAGAGTTCTGGTTTGTCTCGCCTCTAAGAAGATCCCTTTCCCATAGTGTTCAGTGTTAAACTTTGTTTCGCAGTGATGGCCATCTTTGATTTCTGATTGGAAAAACAATATAATTCTTGAAGAGGTCCATATAAGAAATATTTCTGTAAAGTTACATTTTCCTTGAGTCAGTGGTTCTTTAAAGTTATTTCGAATAGGGTTCAATGTTAGATTATGCGGAGATGGCCATTTTGGCAAAAAAAAACTTTATAAAGGAACATTCAATTGAAGATTTCTGAAAAGGACCATTCCTATTGATTCTTTTTTTCTGAGAAGATTTTTTGAGATATTTCCCATAGGGTCTAATGTTAGACTAAATCCTGCGGTGGGGGTCATCTTTGATTTCGGATCGGCAAAAAATACATAAACTTTGTAGAGAACATTTCTGCAAAGGATCATTTTCATTGACTCTGTGGTTTCTGGAAAGAAGATATTTGTACGTATTTCCCATAGGGTCCAATGTGAAACTATGTTCTGCAGTTGCGGCCATCTTGGATTTCGGATCAGAAAAAAGACATAAACTTTGCAGAGGAACATCCAAGTAACATTTTTGCAAAGGATTATTTTCATTGACTCAGTGGTTTCTAAGAAGAAAGATCTTTTTTAATGTTTTCCAGAGTGTCCAATGTTAAACTATGTCCTGTGGTGGCGGCATTCTTGGATGTCAGATCGGTAAAAAAAAGAACAAAAAAACTTAATCTTGGAAAGGACCATCCAAGGAACATTTCTGCAAAGGATTGTTTTCAATGACTTGACACACACCTTCTGATGGTGAGTAACAGTTGTGCAAATTATTAAATATATCATGCAATCTGTTAAACTAGAGGCTCATCTGAGCCTGTATCCCTCACCTGGTTATAAACTGACAGAAGATAAAAAATATGACGAGACAAAATTTGTTTTGAAGACTCATGTGTAGGAGCCATGTTGAATCTTGGACAAAAAGAGGCAAACTTAAATGATCAATCTTGAAACAGTTCTGGTTTGCCTCACTTGCCTCTGAGAAGATCTTTAATTTCTGAGGAAAGATCTTTAAAGTATTTCCCTTATATTTCAATGTTAAACTTTGTTCCTTGGTGGCGGCCATCTTGGATTTCTGATCGGCAAAAAAAATATAAACTTAGTGGTGGTTCATGTAAGGAACACTTCTGCAAAGGAACATTTTCCTTGATTCAGTAGCTCGTCAAAGGTATTTCCCATAAGGTTGAATGGTTAAACTATCTACTGCGGTGGCGGTCATTTTGCATTTCGGATTGGCAAAAAAAATCTTTGTAGTCGATCATCCAAGGAACATTTCCCAAAAGGCCCATTTTCATTGACTCTGTGGTTTCTGACAAGACGATCTTTATCTGTATTTCCCATAGGGTCCAGTGTTAAACTATGTCCTGTGGTGGTGGCCATCTTTGATTTCGGATCGGCCAAAAAATAAATAAATAAATAAATAAAAAAATGAAAGGCAAAAAGACATGAACTATGTAGATGACCATTCAAGGCGCATTTCTGCAAAGGACCATTTTCACTGACTGATTTCTGAGATCTTTGAAGGCACTGAAGGCATTTCCCAAAGGGTCAAATCTTAAACTATGTCCTGCCGTTGCTGCCATCTTGGATTTTGGATTGGCAAAAGAAATATAACTTTGTAGAAGACCATCCAAGGAACATTTCTGGAAAGGATCGTTTTCTTTGATTCTATTGTTTCTGAGGTCTTCATATGGTTTTCCCATGGAGACCAATGTTAAACTATATCCTGCGGTAGCGGCAATCTTGAATTTCAGATCGCCAAAAAAAAACCCCATAAACTTTGTAGAGGACCATCCTAGGAACATTCCTGCAAAGAACCATTTTCATTGACTTCGTGGTTTATGAGAAAAATATCTTTGTATGTATTTCCCATAGGGTCCTATGTTAAACTACGTCAATGAATACATATAAGTATTCTTTATATGCATTTCCCATAGGGTCTTATGTTAAACTATGTCCTGCGGTGACGGCAATCTTGGATTTTCGATCGGCCAAAAAAAAGCATACACTTTATAGTGGACCATTCAAGGAACATTTCTGCAAAGGACCATTTTCATTGACTCTGTGATTTCTGAGAAGGTATTTATATGTATTTCCCATAGGGTCCAGTGTTAAACTATATCCTGTTGTGGGGGCCATCTTCGATTTCATATCGGCCTAAAAAACCCATATACTTGGTACAGGACTATCCAAGGAACATTTCTGCAAAGGAACATTTTCATTGACTGTGGTTTCTGAGAAGAAAATCTGTATATATACATTTCCCATAGGTCCAGTGGTAAACTATTTACTGTTGTGGCGGCCATCTTGGATTTTGGATTAGCAGAAAAAACATAACCTTTGTAGAGGTCCCTCCAATGAACATTTCTGCAACGGATCATCTTCATTGACTCTGTGATTTCTGAGAAGAATATCTTTGTATGAATTGTCCAATGTTAAACTATGTCCTGCGGAGGCGGCCATCTTAGATTTCGGATCGACAAACACAACATAAGCTTTGTAGAGGACCATTCAAGGAACATTTCCTCAAAGTTTCATTTTCATTGACTCTTTGATTTCTAAGAATATCTTTGTATGAATTGTCCATGTTAAACTATGTCCTGCGGAGGTGGCCATCTTGGATTTCGGATCGACACACACAACATGAGCTTTGTAGAGGACCATCCGAGGAACATTTCTGCAAAGGATTATTTTCATTGACTCTGTGATTTCTGAGAAGGTCTGTATATGTATTTCGAATAGGGTCCAGTGTTAAACTATATCCTATGGTGGTGGCCATCTTGAATTTCAGATCAGCGAAAATAAAAATTAATTTTATAAAGGACCATTTCTGCAAAGGACCATTTTTATTGACTCCGTGATTTCTGAGAGAAGATCTTTATATATTTCCTATAGGATCTCATGTTAAACTATGTCCTGTGGTGTCGGTCGTCTTGGATTTCAGATCGGCATAAAAAAAAAAAAGGAAAAAAAAAGACATTACTTGGTAGAGAACCATCCAATGAACTTTTCTGTAAAGCATCATTTTCATTGACCATGTGGTTTCTGAGAAGATCTTTATATATATTTACCATAGGGTCCAATGTTGAATTATGTACTGCGGTGACGGCCGTCTAGGATTTCGGATCGGCAAAAAAAAAAAAAAAAAAAACTTTGTAGAAGACCATCCAAGGAACATTTCTGCAAAGGATCATTTTCATTGAGTCTGCGGTTTCTGAGAAGAAAATCTTTGAAGTTTTTTCCCAAAGGGTCCAATGTTAAACTTTGTCCCGCAATGGTGACCATCTTGGATTTCGGATTAGAACCAAAAACATAATTTTAGTAGAGAACCACTCAAGGACCATTCACACCATAAAAGTTCCATTGGCCATATAGTTTCCGACAAGAAATTTCAGCCAATCAAAAGACATTATTGGCCATGGCCACATGTTGAATTTCTGATCGAAACGAAAAACGTAACTTTTATACAGGACATCCTCTAACACATTCCTGCTAAGTTTGGTTCCATTTGGCTTAGTGGTTTCTGAGGAGAAGATTGAAACTGACAGGCTAACGACGACGGACGAACGACGGAAGACAGACGACGACGTACGCCAAGTGATGGCAAAAGCTCAAATGACCTTTCAGGTGAGCTAAAAAAATCAATTCATGTGTATTATATATTACCCTTAGATATTAAATACACATAAATAATATGTACTTTTTTCCTTCAAGAGTTAAATGATTAATTTATTGAATAGTGTTTTACGCCGCTTTCAGCAATTTTTCATCTATATCGTGGCGTCCAGTTTTTGTTGGGGGAGGAAGCCGGAGTACCCGGTGATTATCCCCGATGTTCGACGGGAAAACCTGCAATCCTTGTCAGTTAAGGTTGGATTCTAACGCACCTTGCCACCAGCAAGGCTCGAACTCCCAACCCGAATGTTGACACGCTGGTAATCAATAGTATACGTTGGTGTCTAGGGGGACAACAAACTTTCTATTACCCGAATACGCAGTCAGTGTTTTATTATACCGAACCGTTCACTTTAGTTATGTATACCGATTTTTACAGTAAACATTATTTAATAATGTAAAGCGTCTGTCGTCTGTTTACCTATTTTCGGCACTTTAATTTGCTAAATGATAAATTCCGAGAAACGCGAATGCATATTATTTCCATATTTCATCCAATGAAGTATAAAAAAGACCACGAAATGTGATTACAAGACTATTCGCTGGTGAATAGTCTTGTAAACTATTCACAGGGAATAGTCTGAAAATTAAAATAAGGATAAAATAGCATGGTTATTTAATGATTTTCATAAAGAAAATACATAATGAGATATAATAATAGATATGACTAACTACCTAGACCACATGGCCACCGAGCCCCCAAGAGGTAAATGAAATTAGTGTCAGAGTGTACTATATAATAAAGCTATCACCTTTGTTCGGTCAAAACATCTCTTCAGTCACTCACGATCAGTTATTTTTTTATCCCTTATCATATTATTACAAATAATAAGTATAAAAGACATCTAGAAATCTAAAACGCACTTTTGGGCTATTGACATCGAGGTATTCATTGCCTATAGCGGTCTTGTGACATCAAACAGAAAAGCAGTACTACTTTGGTTCGCCACTAATAACTGATTAGTCGATCTCTCAAAGTGCACCACCTGTGGGTTAATCAGACCATCATCTTTAGATAAAACTTGTCTAATATGTTTTTTTTCCGTCAGACGAAATAACTACTACATTGGCAGAATCGCGACCAACGACATAGACATTCCCCCTATTGTCTATAGAAATACCAGAAGGGGACTTCAGAACTTTAGAATTCCCACTTTATTGTACCTTGAAGATCACAGCATGTGTGTCGTTGTTTGTATAGCATAGTTTGTTACCAAATGTTGCTACGTAAGCAAAGACAGACATTTCTGTGATAATAGTACTTATGGATTCGTTACCTAGGTTTATCATACGCACCCCTTTATCGCTTGCACAGTAAATTAACTCTTTATTTCTGAGTATGATGCCAAAGCTGTCGGAACCAACATAAAATATTTTCTCGAGTTTTCTGTCGTTTATGTCGATTTTACTTATGTTTTGTATACCGGAACACCCAGACGTTACAACAATGGTATTGTCTTCTTTAACGTATGCTATGTCATATGCGTATGACGGTTTCAAATTGATTTTAAAGGCTATTGACCCATCGTCATTATTGATAATTGTAATATTATCTTTAT
>JAOXYI010010236.1:0-13684 GCA_028566495.1 Lithophaga antillarum
AAACGTCATAGTCCAAGTTTACTGTGACGTCAAAGTTGCCCAGGACGTTCGTTATGGCAATTTTGACGTCACAGTAAGCTTTGTCTATGACGTTTCGCTTTGGGGGCAAATACAAGACTAACCTTGAAAAGGTTTATTGACCTTTAAGGATTGCGTCATTAGACCCTGTCTTCATTGGCAGTCCAGTATCAGTGATAAGATGGATGTTGCATTAGCTCATTTTGATATCGACACGTATTGCCTTTTTAAATATAAAATTGGATGTATCTGTGTTTTATTAAAACCAACGTTCTATCATTATTTGATTGTAAGAAATAAATGTGATAAAGCAATGTATCTAAATGGATACCCAATAGTATTGTAGTGTCTTATTTATCAGTCAGCATGGTATTCATAAAGGAATCCATTTGGAATACTAAATTATCGTAAGTCAACCGTAAAATCCGTTCCGTTCGGAAAAATCTTAACTAAAGTATGCAGCTGCAGAATACTGCATCCCAGTTGGGTGACAAGTCTACTGCGGGCTGTTACATTAATGAGCTAGGACTGAAAATCCAGATCAGCGTTCTGGTCTAGTACAAGCTGACATCAAAATATACATTGCACAATCTAATTTGTTCTCAACATGATATTGCTGAAATATTGTTGAATTGGCGCTAAACAATATTCGCTTACCCATTTCCTTACTCACTTAAAGACTTGGGTAAATGTTGTGCTTCCATGTAAGATAATCAACAGACGAATTGGGACCTTGGAGGCCGAGTAGGTAAGGTCGCTGACTGATGACCACTATCACCTAATCTCACGGTCTTTGGTTTGAGTACCGCTTGCTCCACTTCATGTGTTAAGGTTTCCAGACACTACCCAAAGTTGGAGGTTACAAAGGTCAACTGGATAGCTGTCCGGGCTTTCCTCCTCAGATAAGTCTGGTAGTCACGATATAGCGCAATAGTTGATGAAGGTGCCGATAAACCCCAACAACCAACAATCAACCAACCAACAGAATACAGGGTCTTGTGACACTCTCTTAGATGAGCCGATTAGGTCTTCCAAATGAAATGCCAGGAACTGATCGAGGTAACGATTAAACCATGCGGAAGCTGAGTAATTATGGTCCATTGATTCTTTGCATGTAATTTATAGAAGAAGTGGGTTCTTTCATCCCACCAGAATTGAAAGGAGGAAGCACAATGCAAAAAATACAAACTATAACTGAAACAATCATATATGAATGAATCCACGCGAGTAAGTAGGTCTTACTACACATGCACTGAAAATTTGGCAAGACTTCCATTTGAAACCCCACCCCACCCTTGCTATATTTCTTTGCTTATTCCGTCAACGACAGAGGCTCAAATGGAAGTCTTTATTAAAGTTAATTCGTATTCTTATGGACTTTTACCTCAGATAAATTGTACATAAACCATCGAGAATTCTAAAGAAGGTACTAATACCGAAAGAATTACTAATGCAAATAACAAGGAATTACTAGGAACCAGGAAGAAATGAAAAAATGTTGTAAACAATAATTTCAGCAGAAACATGTTGAATAACAACCTTTTAAAATAAAAATACGGAAATTAAAATAAGTATGTACTTGTTGAATGAGAATACGTCTTAAATCGCTTTTAATTTTTCTTACTGTTTTACAGGAGCAGCTGGAGCTCTGTGGAGACCAGATATGCGCATGCCCGGTATGATGGCGCCACCTGCAGGAGCTGTACCACCTCCAGGATTCCCAGGAATGTTTCCGCCAGGCTTTGTAGGAGGTAAGTTAACTTGATGGTCTTATGTGTTTGCCGTTATTTATTTCCGTGAGAAATTATATAAGGTTGTCGTGCTGTAAATTTGCGCGAATATAGGAATTACTAGATCTAGTATGATCGAGATATAAGTAGCTTACGGAGAACCAACAAAGTCCCTAATAATCGGTAGTGTCAGTATATATTCTGAAATTATATATCATTCAGATAACAATGATCTTTATTAAATACTTTGAGCAATTAAAACTTCGAAGTGTCATAGTATAATGAATTTCCTCCGTTATCGAAAGATTTTTCAGAATTAATTCAACAGTTGCCATTACCTCAAACATTTTGTATCAATAGCTTGAAGCATAAAATTTAGATCTTAAAAGATTATTTTTCTGTGTATGTGTCAGTCCTCTTCATTGTGCTGAGGAAACTTGAAATACATTAAGACAAATTTACAGAAATTTATAAGAGATTTCGTTACATTTTTATACATGATCTTTCAGTAACTATTTGTACTGATCTTAAAGTTTTTGTAATAAGTATTACCAATGCCACGCTTCCAATGTAATCCATACGTTTTACTTATAATTAATTTTTCATATCTAACTTGTTCATTTTTTACTTATTATGCAAACCTTTCCAAACTTAGGTGCTGCTGCTGCTACCAATCAGATTGCCGCTAGACAAAGTGGTAAGTTAATATTTACATATTATTTAATCAGATATTTAACTACAGTTCACGAATTGAATGTATATTTTACAACGTATTCATGAAAATCTAGACAAAATAAGAGTAGTCAAATTAAAAAGATAAACTCCAATTAGGAGATAACTGCATAGAATTTTAATATTTGCCGATATCAGTTGTTAATTTGATAGTTGCAGATTGAGACGCATCAGTAAACTCAAGCGGTCTCCATCATATAGTACGATACGTATATTACTGAATATTGAACCAATATTTATTTATCTTTAGCAGCCGCAGCTGGATTTACGGGGGCTTCAAATGCATTAGTTCCACCTGCAAGGACGCAAAACTTAATCACGCCAGTCATGAACCCAAGAGGTTAGTATTTGAATTTACAACATAAGCCTGACTGAGAATCAGTGCACCAGAATATGTTAATTATTGCATGTAAAAGCACCGTTGGTGTTCACTGTCAAGCATCACGTGAAAATAGTAACAAATTATGGTGAAATTGTATCGAAGTTTTTTTTTTATTTTGCCTTGTATTAGATTTATATTTTTATCAGTTCTGCAATATTATACAACAGGTATAAGAAATTTTACAAAATGTTGCATGTTAAAAGATTTAAGTCATAAAAATTTACGAGAACTATAACACTGAAAGTTTTGTAAGGTGTTAGATCGAAATATGGACCGCAATTCTGTAAGCAAAGTTTCTTACATAGATACTAAATATCCCGTGTTTTGTGAATTCCGTGATATATTTCTTTATCAAGATCCATAATTTTTATCGAATTCGGTGTGTCTCGATCATAAATGTACAAGATATTTCGAGAACCTTATCTAGATCTTTCTTATGTAGAGTACGATCTTAACATTTGTTGTCATCATATTTATGTAATTACATATTTTGCACTTTATAAACGAATATTAAAAGACGATGTAATTAACTCAATAATAGAAATGAACAGTCTATTTTACATATGTGTAAAATTTATTGTTATTTTGCTTTTATATTAAGATCCACGCATTGGAGTCATGCCAAGTTTAGGTATAGTTGCTTTATATAATCACCGCAGTTCAACAAGGGTAGATCATTCAGTTTTTGTTTTATATTACTATGAGAGTATTTAAATTCGTGGGTGCTAATTTTCTTGGTTTGTGAGAGGTTCACCAGTTCGAGGTTTTTAAATTCGTTGACTTCTAGGCTTTTCTTTATTCTTCTTGTAAAATTTACGTTTCGTCGCTGTTTTAATTTCATGGGTTGAATGCACCACGAAATCCACCAAAATTGGTACCCCGCGAATAATCATGATTTCACAATATTCAGACATGGACTTAATTTTGGGATTTGGCAAAGTTTGCATTTTTTTCCTAATATGTATTTCTTTCATTTCTTTAAGACAATGAACACTCTTATATAGTATTTATTTTACGTTCTTTGTTACTGTACCTTTTGTGGTTTATTTTAAGAAAGTGGCTTGAGAAAATTGCATTTAAGTCATACAATCAAAATAAGAAAAATACGATCTGCCCTTGTTGGAAGAAAGTATCAATCATTAACATGAATCAAACGAATGGATTGGTCATTTATTTCGTTGTTTGGACTCATGATTTCGAACTGATTTTGGTATACTACTTTTTATATTTGCCATAAAATGAATAGCATAATTTAAAGATGACCATTCCAAACACCCACTGTATCATATTAAACCAGAATTTATTTACTATATACCTGACCCTGTATCTTTATAACATCGTATCTCTAGTTTGTTTTCCTAAATCGTATTAACACCTCCAACTCCTAGCACTAACACATGATGCTTAACCTGTAATTTCCATGGTAGCTTTTTGGAAATAGGTATAACCTTTTGAACCTTCCTTAAATCTTTTCGGTCGCATCAGCTTCATTCCTAAGTACTTTTACTTAATGGATAATTCTGTCTTTCATGTAGATTTCTAATGCAATATTTGATGGATGTTCATGGATTTTGCGTATCAAGAATTTTACTCTCTTTTTTTATTCTTTACGAAGGAAAACAGTACAAAAACAATTCTTTAAAAAATAACTTTAATAACCTTATTAAGGGACGGTATGTCTTGAATAGTGTTTTAGCGATGAAAGAGCAATTTTGCTGTTGTACATTATTAGTTTTGTTGGAAAGGATATGTACCTTTAGAAGAATATTTGAATGGCGCCTTAAAGTCTTGGCCGATAACGCTTCAGTTCTACAAGAATATCACTCTGCAAGTTAAAAAAACATAAAATTCGTACCAGATGCTTGAGCCTCTGCATGGGGTTTCTGAATACGTGATTACCAAGCCTATTATTTTAAGATCATCTGATTAAATCCCCAGTTATTTGATGATTATATGATTACAAAGCATTTTTTTATTACCAAGATTTGATAAGAAGCTATCTCAGAGTAGAACGTAATTTTGATTACGCGATTACCATAGCAAAGAATTTGTGATTATATGATTACCAGTATCCTCATGAGGGGACCTCATACTTTGCTTATTCTTCTGCAGATATTATCTCTATTTTCTTTTATAAGTTCTTACTTATTCATCTCTTCTTCTGTATTAACTTCTGATCATAACACTTTAATAATTCAGGCAATCTACAGGTGTTTGGTACACAACAGCGACCATTTCCACCAGTTACTGGTAAGATATAAATGTATGCTTACAAATTCTGCTTAACGAATGCTTAGTAAACTTCATCCTGCTGGATCAGCGTTTTTTAGCCATTTTTTTTTCGGCAGCACCTTAGCATTTTCCTGGTTCTATTGCTCATAAAATGCCTCATCAATTCTACGCAACTATTATCAAACTGGATGAAACTTATTCGCCATGAAATGCTTAATAGATGCTACATGTATGTCAATATTATCAAACTTTGATTGATTATATTCGCCATGAACTACCTTATCAATGTTACATGTATGCACTGATATCAAAATTGGATGAATATTGTTGGAAATAACCAAATGCTCATAAAATACCAATGCTGCATGTATGCCACTATGCCACTACTATCAAACTTGATGAATTTTCGCCACGACCAAATGCTCATAAAATACCAATGCTGCATGTATGCCACTGTGCAACTACTATCAAACTTGATGAATTTTCCCCATGACCAAATGCTCATAAAATACCGATGCTACATGTAACCCACTATGCCACTACTATCAAACTGGATGAATTTTCGACATGAATAAATGCTCATAAAAGACCGATGCTGCATGTATGCCACTAATATTGAACTGGATAAAACTTGTTTGCCATGGCTTTTCGAGTACATTTCTAGTTTACAAAATACTTGCTGCGGACACTACTTTAGACTACTGACCAAAAAACTCACACGGAGCATAACTAAATCAATGTATATTTAACCTCAGCATGTATTTGTGAATTTTTTTAACCTAGGCAACTGGAAATGATTTGAACGGTGTAATTCTTTTTCCCAGTATATGATGACGTACGTTGTATGATACAGTTACATTTTCAAATCCCTATTTAGCACGAAAATACACATATTTATGTTTCTTTAACAAACCTTTAATTATTCAAACTGTCATAAAAACTTCACAAGGATTCATATTTGTAACTATTTATTCAAAGGTTTAATTTGTCGTAAAACAGTCATGATTTTTTTTCGACTTTACAGTACGCGTAAGTTATGCAATATGTATAATTATACAAAAAAAACGTGAGTTTTCGGTGATCGAGTAGTCCTGGTGATCTTTACATCTAAAAGGCTGTGAGTTAACGAGTGACACTGAGTGAATCAAAAAGAACGATGTGATTGATACGTGCTTTATATGTACTATGTGCTAGAAGTCTATGGTTACTGTGGCTTCCTAATAAAATGTAGTTATGACATAGATAAATTACATTTACGTTTTATAGTATGTGATATGTAAAATTAGCATATTAGAATATTGTCAGTTTTAATAATTTAACAAATCGTATACCGTATATCGTTTGAGATTCTCACGTACGCTATGTCCATTGCAGTTAGTCAGAAGAAACCACATTTTTGCAATGAACAAAATATACCTACCTTTAAAAAATTTATAAATTAATTTCAAATTGATCGAATTTTGAAAGGGAAGTGATACATGAAAAACAAATTAAAAATGAATACCTATACAGAAAATCATATGTTTACTGATTAAATCGTGAACACAAAAAACCAGGCTTTTATTTAATGTATAGCTATTAAAATTAAGCAACAGAAAATCCCCTTTAGTATTTGTCAATTTTGTGACAGCACCGTTTATCGTACAATTAGTACGGTAAATTCAAGTTTTTATTCAGTACAGTTTAATTACATTATAACACATTTGCTATACTTATTTAATTTATGGGGTTGTAAGTTAAGAGTCTTGCTTGTGGCGAGGTATGCTCGACTCCAACCTTAATGGACAAGGATAGCCAGTTTACCTGCCCAGGATCATGTGTTCTAACCGGGTACTCCGCCTTCTTCCCCCAGTAAAAACTGTACGCTTCGATATAGCGAAGAAATTGCTGAAAGTGGCATAAAACCTAATCTAAACAAAAAATAAACTTACTTATTTCATTCTTCCAAATTCTGTATTACTAAATCGGATTATATTTGGATATAAATACAAACGCTACTGTGCTGGGAGAAAAGTTGGCAATACGGCTCAAATATCTCACAATAATATTTGTCCTCAAGATTATCATTGACATACATTTATTCTACCACCGCCTTTTGTTATTTTTCTGATATTTAGACGTGAAATCTTGGTCATCGAGTAGTCCTGGTGATCTTCACATCTCTAAGGCGCCGATTTAACGCCTGACTTTGAGCGAATATAAAACGATGGTGCGATTGATTCGAGCCTTATATGGAAAATTAGCAGTCATTTGCTAGAAGTCTGACTGCCTGTAGGTACAGCGACTTACTCTTTAAAAAAATGGAAGTCATGATATAGATACAGGTGTAAAAATTACTGAAGGTGACAAACTCCAAACAAACAAATAGGCTGACCATGCTTTTACTAAACCTGTCTGTTTCTTTCTAGGGGCAGCAGCTTCAAGAGCAGCAGCAAACCGTCTTAACAGAGTATCCAGCACATCAACGCAAACAGAAACTCGTACGGAGACAAACAGCATCGCACCTGCCTTCCCAGCAGTCAATGCTGCCTTCCCCAGTGCTGTTGGTGCTGTCCCACCTCGTAATATTGCAGGTTTCCCTGGTAGCAGCGGTGCTGTTGGTGGTGCAGCAGCTGGTATGGTCCCTCCAAATGTTGCCGCATTCCCTGGAACAGCTTCAAATAGTGCTACATCAGTTTCAGAATCTACATCTGTAACAAATGAAATACCGGAAGTAATTTCAGCTTTCCCAGGTAAGTTCTTAAGAGGAAATGTGCATTTTTTCTTCTTTATTTTACATACATGTTTATTATACCTTACAATTAGTGTCTTTAATTTTAAAGTGGAGGAACTACTGATAAACTAGATTGCATTTTAAACACAGACATTGAGCTTTAGTCATAAATAATATAATGCACATCTTGTGACATATAAAGTACGTAATCTTTGAAAGGTAATACCATAAAAATACTGAATTAGATAAGAAAAAATGCATTTACTTTAAGTCAACCCAGCAATCAGGAAACTTGCCGTATTCAGTTGTCTAAGTTTATCGCAAAACGTGAAATTGAAAACAAAGTCCGAAGCCTTCAAATCAAGTTAGAAATATCTCTGTTAGAGTACTATAACTTGAGCAATATTGTGTATTACAGGCGTCGAAACTAAAAGTGAATCGTCAACAAGCACTACATCAGTATCCGTTAGTGATATCCCAGCTTTCCCAGGTACGGACTTGAAAAGAGTTAAATCACCTACATTTTTCTATACACTGAAAGTAGTATTTATAGCATACTAGATGTATATTAGTAGAATGGCTTAAAGTGAAAATATCTGATCCATTTTGAAATATAAAATGCAGTGTACTTTTAGGTCATCAATTACTAGCTAGTAGCTGAAAATGTTCTCACAGCATGTTGTATAATATTTGACTTTATTTTCAGTCTCCAAATGAATAAAAATATAAATGTTTACCCCATCAAGCTACAAATGTTGTTGGTATTTTTTGTAGGAGTAGCATCAGAAGGAACTGCAACAGCAGCTGATACTTCAGCATCAGAGTTTCCCGTCTTTCCAGGTACGAATAATATAAATACAATTACTACAATTAAGGGAACTTCTGTATCCTCTATCCCAGCTTCCGAACTTGTATCCTCTCCCAATACAGATGTTTCGTCGTCCTCTTCTGTGACAGATGTACCATCATCCTTTTCCAAAGGAGATGTTTTATCGTCTTCTTCGATAGCAGATGCGTCCTTATCTTCTTCTGCAGTTTCCAAAGAAGACACTTCGTCATCCTTTACCATACCACCACCACCACCTGTGTTTCCAAGTACATCTTTAGAAGAAATTATGGCATCGCCGCCTATACCAAATGCTCTACCTTCAAAGGAAGATAATTCATCGTCTACCTTTATAAGAGACAGTTCATCTTCTTCTCGAACAGATACTTCCTCTTTCATAACAGGCGATTCGTCTGCTTTATCAAAAGGAGAAATGTCGATCTCCACTGTAGAAGTAACTGTTAAATCCTCCTCCAGAAGAAATAATTCGCCGCCTTTAACTACAGGTGATTCTTTGTCTTCCTCATCTCTGACGGATACTTCATTTTCCTCTTCTGTGCAGGATATTCCATCAACCGTTTCCGTAGAAAATGCTGAGACATCGTTGTCCACTGGTGAATCTTCGCTATCCTTTCCAAAAGTTGATGCTTCGTCAGTTTCTACTACTATAGTGGATAATACGGTAAGAGATGCTTCGCCATCTGCTTTCCTACCAAATGATTTTTCATCGATTCCAAGGGGTGAAGTATCTTCTTCTCCTGTGGTAGATACTTCTTCATCATTATCCGTAGAGGATGTTTTATTGTCTTCTTCAACAGGAGATTTTTCGTCATCTCCTGTCGTTAGAAAAGAGATGTCATTCCCTTCAACAGCAGATACTTCGTTTTCCTCTTCTACACAAGAAGCTCCATCCATCCTTTCTGTAGGAGACGCTTCATCGTCTTCCTCCACAGGAGATAATTTTCTGTCATTTCCCAATCACGTGCCTACTACAGAAGTAGATACTACGTTAAGAGATACTTCGTCGTCGTCATTCATATCAGGTGCTTCTTCATCTTTAACAAAGGAAGATGTTTCATCGTCCACATCCATGGTCGATTCCTCTTCATCGTTATCTATAGGAGATGTCTCACTGATTTCTTCGGCAACAGATCTTCCAGCATCTCATTCCACAGGAGATCCTTTGACATCTTCATCTTTAGCGGAAGCTTCCTCGACGAAAGATGCTTTAGTTTCCGTAGGTGTAAATGGAGAAACATCTCTCAATACATCTGTTATACCTGCCTCAGAGACTATTTCTTTTGAAACTGTTTCGACTTTACCGGAAAATTCCGCTGGAGATACTTCTATTATTACTTTTCCTGAATCCGTATCTTCTGCCTCGTCAATTTCTATGATTATTGAGCCGCATACTGCAGAAGCCTCTACCACAAATGATGCTTCTATTTCTGGATCTCCTAATGAAGTATTCGCAAATTTAAACGATTTACATTCTGTTGATACATCTGTAGTTTCTTCTTCAGAGAATTCCCGCACAATTTCGACATTATCTAAGGACTCCATGGGTGATTCTTCTGTTACTACAATTCCTGGATCTACGTTCCCTGTTTCTACAATTAGTAAAACTTCTGGGTCAGATTCTTCTAGCCCAGCCTTAACTGAGACCTCTTCAACAGATAATTCCGTTTCCAAAAATTTATTATCAGATTCATCTATTTCAGTTTTCCCAGGAGGTTCAACAGTAGATTCAACTATTACAGATTTTACTGGAAGTTCTGCATCAGAGAAGACTTCAGTGGTAGATACATTGATAACAGAATTTCCTGGAAGTTCTACATCAGATTTAACAGAGAAGGCTTCAGTGGTAGATACATCGATAACAGAATTTCCAGGAACTTCTGTGGACAATACAGCTTCATCAATGACTGAAAGTTCCGCAACAGACTCCACTTTAGCCTTATTCCCGGGAACTGCGACAGCTGATTCCTCGATTTCTACTTTCGATGGAAGTTCTACGATAGACAATTCTGTTTCATCAGTAGCCGGAGGTTCGGCGATAGATTCAACCATTGCGTTATTTCCAGGAACAGCTGATTCCTCCAACTCAGCGTTTAGAGAAAGTTCAGTAGTGCAAAATTCTGTTTCGCCTACAAATGAAGGTTCCATTGCAGATCCAACCGTGGTCGTATTTCCAGGAACATCTTCAGTAGATTCGTCAATATCGAATAGAGGCGGAAGTTCTTCAGTAACCACATCAATTACAACTGCCACCAAAACGTCATCAACAAAGTCATCTTCCTCATTTTCCGACGGATCTATAGAAAATTCTCCAGTTGTTGGGGGATCCTCGCTAGATAATGTAGGTTCTACGAGTATGATGGGCGGTTCTGCATCAGATATATCCGCATTTCCTGGAAGTTCAAGTGTGACAGATTTTTCTAATTCCGGGACAATGGAGTCAAATTCAATAGCTAATTCATTGCTGCAAGACTTTCAGGGAACCGGCACTGGACAGGAATTGTCTATGGTTGCCATTGAAACCCCAGTTAGATCTGCGTTTTCCGAAGGTAACAGCGTTGACATACAAGCTCTTGGGGGAAAGGAAGCAGTCTCTGTAGGAAGCAGAAAAGATTCTTTCGGATTATCAGAAGTAGGCGGTCTCGATCCAGCCACATTTGATCCAACGTTTCCATCTTTCCCAGAAAGCGGATCCGAAATTTCAGCATTTACTGACAGCAGAACTATACAACAAATTATGCCTAAAGATTCGTCGACATCTGCAAAAAGCACCAAAGCTGTTTCGTCGTCCACATCGACGTTTTCATCGTCGTCAACAAATGGTAACTAAACTCTGCATCAGTAGTGGATGATGGGGATATTTCCCGGAAACGGGATCGTTTGGTGATGGTTCCTAAATCTAGAATGACATAATTTCCAACGTCTGAAACTACGAAATTCTTTATTTTCATAAACTATTTTTTTCTTTTATCAATGTAAAAAGTGTATAGCTCTAGTATATGGTAACAAAAATGACATATAAAGAAAATTTCACTGAGTTCCGTAGTTTCCTGATAATAACATAAAATAGTGTCTATAAACTATGTAAAGTATACTGGTGACACATTTTGGATAAAACTATATAGTAAAATATTGGGTCGTTGTCGGTATTGGTTTAAGGTGTATTCTGTTTGAAGGTGAAAGGGTTGCAATCTTCTAACAATGGAAATTGAACTAAATAACCACCTTTAAATCAGATAAGAAAACTCGGTAAGTTCTTCATGTTGTACTTAGCATGTTTATAGAGTAATACTGAAGAAATAAAACGTGATACTGTCCAGTACTCAGATTATTTTTACCTAACCATAGTTTATGCATCATTCGAGTGATACAAAATACATGTATAATGTTTGTAAGCATGTTATTGGAGACAAAATTTGGCATAATTGAACAGTAGTCTAAATTGTTAATGTTCATAGTATGTAAATCAAGTATGGTCTAAATTCTACGTCCAGTTATTCATAATTGTTCATGGAATATGTCTAAATGACACCAATAAGTCTAGCAAAAGAGGTGTGATAAGTCCTGCATTATGCCTTATAAATGAAACTACGACAAAGCTCAATTGAAAAAATGTACAGTAATTCTTTTAAAGGTTTTCAATGTTTTGGGGGCTTTTCTGTGGGCGGAGGCGGAATTGATGACCAAATTCAAGCATTTTTTCTTTAATTAAATATGAATCACATGCATTTAAAAAATGTTTTATACTATTACTGTATCTTACCAGTATACACCGTCTTTTAAAAAATTTCGTCAGAATACGCTGCAATTCATACTTAATTCTCAATACAAACTGTCGAAATGAAGCCTTTATCTACCATTTGTTGCACATAATCCGCCAAAATTTCTGATTTTAATATTGAAATTTCTGTGTGAAATATTCTATAATATATTCTTTAAAAATGGATATTAGCATTGGTTTTAAGGTAAACCTAGATAAAGTAGATAGATGAAAGTTTTTTAATACCAAATTAGAGACCTTATCATCTATTCTCCTTTCACAAGTTTTAGTACCAAATTAGAGGGAAATAGTTACCTTATCATAACTTTTCCTTTCTATGTTATTGAAAGTGACACGCATTTTTGTATCAAACATTGAACCAGTAAAATGATCCCTGTTGGTGTTAGAAAACTAGCTGCATCCGATCAGGTCAAAATGTATCAACAGTATTTACTCGCATGAATGTAAACTAATTTAACACAATATACCTATAAAATAGTAACGAAATGTGCCTATGACTTTACAAACCGGTTTAGGACTCTCCAGTCTAATATACATATTAGTTTTGTGAAGTCAATGCTTTGTAGGGGATAAATTAATTAAACAGCAAGCAAGAAATATATAATATTGACATTTTGGAAGATTTGCTAAGTCTGTATTTCATGTTTGATATTGCACACTATCTGTTGCGTATGCCTTCATTTTAATATTAAATGTTCAAAAAGAAGAAAAAAAACTTTTAAAAAATTTCAAATCTTTACGAATAGGAATTTCAGCATTCACATAAATTATTTATACAAAATAGTACTCTACAGCAGGCAAGCATTTCTGTTATCCTAACAATCAGGAAAATCATTGTCCTATTATTAAGAATTTTTTTGACGAACAATAGCAGAGTTGTTAGTACCTTTGTAGCTCTTCGTTTTTTTTTTCAGTTTTCAAAATATCATAGTTGAACATGTCAGTACTTTTGTAGCTTTTTTAACATTTTTTCATGTTGAAGTAAATGTACATCGTCATTGTTGATTAAGCAATTTGAACTACATTCCAGCTGGTGAGGTAACCTCTTTGGATTCGAGGGCGGCACCTGTTATTGATTCACCAGGTTCTCCAGTGTTATTTTCACTGACAGTTAAGGGTAAACATCAGGGATTGCTAGAGCTTTTAGAATTTAATGTAGATAAACAAATACATCAATATTTACTTCCAAAAAAATGTCCAGTACTTTCTTATGAGAATTTCAAATTATTGTGTTTCTTGATGTTTTGTGTCT
>JAOXYI010010345.1:0-13681 GCA_028566495.1 Lithophaga antillarum
ACAATTTTAATTTTCTTTTAAAGCTGACCCCTACATAAATATTACTGTGTTTCCTGATGAGTATAGTTACGCACGTTGTTCTCTGTGAGATTTTGCTTTCTGCTACCGCCGTCTTTGAAATTTCTTTTCTTAATTTAACCGTATTGTTTCGGTTGCTAAAAAAACTTTATTTATTTTTTTATTTATTTATTTTTTTTTTTTTTTTTGGCTATAAAAATGGAGCGGGTGTGTGAATGTCAAAACGTTGAAAATGTCGAAATGGCGTCAGAACGTTGAAAACGCTTACATAACGTCAAAAAGTGACTTGGTAACGAAATATACTAGACACCAGGATTTCCTCATTATTTTTGCGTCCTTAATTATTTCTTCAGACTTTTTTTATATAAGAAAGTTTGTGAAATGCACATTTTAAATAGCAAATATTTTTATTAAACAAAATGGAAAAATCCGCAAAATATTAACTGAATAAACAATATACATTTAAAAAAGACGTCATTTGCGTCAATTTTCTTTAAGGTAACAAAAGTGACTAGACAAACTGAAATTTAAAATTCTGTGAGAAAAATTGTTATTTTCTCTTCATAACGCAAATAGGTAATTTGCATAGTGGTAATGGGCCTTCGTACTTAAGAAAGCTTTAATGGTTAAAATATCTACGTTTACGTAAAAAATATTTTATCAGAAAAAAATTAGGGACTATAGATTAAAATTTCTCATTATTTTGTTATTAATTGGCAATGAATGAATTTAAATTCATATTCCGTACAGATTTATAATTCGACTAGTCCTGTAATCAAGTCCGCTTTTTTTGTACCTAAAGGTATTTTTTGGACTATCGTGTTTGTGAATCTGTATAAGAAATTTGTATTGCCGAGTTTGAAATTATTTTAACTGTAAACAGATAAGAAGAAAATGTGTAAACAATTTTTTTTATGATTCTGTGTTAATATTTGAAGTACATCCGCGTAATTCTCGTAGAGAACACGTAGGAAATCTTTTACATACCAAATCCGTCCATCCATCTGTTAATGATTGCTTTGTTATGCACTAATTTAAGGTTGGTAGATCAGATTCGTTTAAATATTTTGCATGTTTTATAGATGTCTAGAGAATTATGATATACTTATGTTCGTCCGTCTGTCTGTCCAACCATCTGACCATCCGTTAACAATTGCTTGAGTTTCGTATTAGTATAGGATTGTTTGTTTAACTTTTAGTTGCTACGACTGTGACCTTTGACGGGCGTATCATGCACCGTGGGCGGAGAAGTTTACTAAAGTGAATTTAGGACTTTTCCTTTTATAATCAGCTACCATCAGGGAATTATAAACATTAAGTATCCGTTTAGGTGTGGATCCAGAATTGGATATATTTTATCTAACATCGAATTTGCTTCAAAGATAAAAAATAATGGTTCTGGGTTCGTAATGATTTGTTTTATTTACGTCTTCATTATAATTTGTATTGAACTGGTGTCTCGAAGAACTGATTAACGAACCAAGATGCTTGACAATAATTGATTATTTATACTGTAAACCGGCGTAAAATAGGAAGACCCATTTGATTTCTATTACGGAGGGGGAGGGAGAGGTCGTACTGAAAGTAATTATAAAAAAAAACTTCCGAACCATGAAAACGATGAAAAAAAAATAATGCTTATGGTCGGTACTGAAGAAAAAATAACAGAGTATGGGTTTTTTATTGATTGATTTCTTGATTAATTGATTATTCATTTGCTTGAACACCTCTACTTACGCGAAAATTTGGAAAGTGTGCAAAAACAAAAATATCCAGGGCGCCCCCACCCATAAATGTGAAGTGGTTCTTCCCGTATTATACAATAACTTGACGGTAACTTTATTTTCTAATCATTCCGCTTTTTATAGCAAAATTCTTTTTTCTCAGATACATGTATGCACACGCACAAAGATTAATCAATCGTCCTACTTAATTCTTCTTGACTTTCGGCTATGGGCGTGCTTCTGTATTCTTCGATGCAATTGTGAAATAAGCAAAAATAATAAATGTTATATATGAAAAGGAGAAATATGCTTCACACAATATAAAATTCCTGTGGCAGTGAAAGGGTTAATGAAACTTGGGAATCCATTTGTTTACGCGCTACAAGGTACATGCAAACATCTCTTCTATGCTTATTCGCATTTATTTATTCTTTTCAATCTAAATTATTTCTGCATTTTTACTAGTCAAGATCAATTTTTTAAACACAGACAATTTGTAAACATTAAAATTAATTTTATAATGAAGATCATCGTTCTTCCGCGTATACCAGCGCAGTTCAGCGTATTATATTTGTAACCATCGCACTTCCGCGGATGCCATCGCATTTCCACGCGACCATCGCACTTTCGCGTCCCCATCGCACCTCCGAGTCCTACATATATAAGCTTGTACATATTATATTTTGTACTTAATAACCTCTGACCTTGAAAAGACAACACAGAAGGTCAAATCAACCGGTAACTGCATTTGGCATGTACTATATGGGCTAATGAGATAAACTGGAATTGTTGTCAGCCGTTCTCCTAAAACTGTTTCCTACTAGACTAAATTATATGAAAACCAATTTTGATACAAATAGCGGAGTTAATGTAATTTATTTTTGGTGTAAATTTCAGGTTTGGAATTTAAGTTGAATATACCTTGGATATTATTTAAAATTTAAAATGATTTACCATTTTGATTAAATTCTGAATTTTGTTTAGTTTAATATAAATTATAATGCATGTATTTCATGCATTATAATTTAACATCACACACCTGTGTTTAGAAGGTTTTTGTTTCTTAATCTGAGTATCTAAGCATAAGACTTATTATGTATTAAAAATCGTCCTTAACATACACAATTTAAAAACAAGGGAGGCAATATACAGTACCATGTAATTAAAACGTTTAATCCAAATGTTGCTTTGTACATGTTCTTGTTGTGGAATGCAAATTTAACTTAAAAGTATCGAAGATGAGACATGAATACATATAGGTAATTCGAAAGCATTTTTACAGGTTGGACTTAAATTACAGTAAAAGATAAGGTATTTACGTTAACACGATAAGGACTTTATAACATAAAAATTTCAGAACTAACTAATAACCTGCAGTGCCATACATATCCTTGAAAACTCCTTTATATAAAAGCCAAAAATCTCCTCGTCGAGAATGATAATCAATAAACAATTTTTTTTTCAATTTATTTTGAAGTAAGTTATCATTACCAACACTGTCAAGAATTTTCTTTTGGTGGCGTTATTAGATTTTGTAGATTTCAAAAAGCTATTCGTATTGAAGTTGTTTATCATCTTGAAACGACCTCATGAGCCATACTTAAACTTGAAAAAATGTTGGCTGGAGACGATTTAAGTGTGCGAAATTCAAAGGGAATTTTTACTATATTTTCAATTCATTGAGTTATATTGTTTTTGGTTACAGCCAAAGCTCTATAAACTTGATATCATTGGTAATACTGTGATCATCAAATGTATGCTTTCAACGAGAAATAAAGCATTGGCTTTGCATGTAGTCTTAAATTTCATTTGTTTTCTGTCTTGTTTGAAATCAGTGACTCTGTTGTCAAAGATGAAATAAGTTGATATAACACTGGTATATAATAAAGGGGTGAGCCGACATAATTTATTCTACGACAAAAAAAAAATTCATGAACGGTATTTAAGAACACTGACGTTATTACTGTATCCCCACACAGTTCCTAAAATCAGCTACGCTAAAGGAATTCCCTTTTGTATGTAACCAAACTGGCAGCATGCAATGTATGTTAATAGAACAATTCGAAAAAAAAAATTAATTTCAGTTTTCCTGATAACATTGAACTGCTTGCGGACAAAAAACATGTCATTATGTGCAGGATAACAGAAATATCAAATAATCTGACGGAAATTTAATGTAACTGAATACCATGTACTAATTGAACGGGTAATGAGTTTTAAGTGATAAGGTTTTGTTTAGGAAGGGGTGTTAAAGAGGGAGTGAGGGTTTTGTATGGTGAACACATAAAAACAACGATTGTTTCTCAAAGGCGTACAATTTATGCTAACGGTTTTTGTTTGTACAAAATTATGTACAAGTTTGAATTTTCACATATGTAAATATAAGGGTAAAAAAATATCATATAAAGAAACTAATATGGCATATGTATACTATAAATGGCCCTATACGACTTTTCTAAAAGTTACAGGTATCAGTGGGTAGAATCATCCATATGGCAGGCATCAGTGGATAGACTCATCCAGGGAGAAAGCTGCAGTCGATTATTGAAATTTGTGTTGCTGAAGGCCAAATTTACAAAGAGCATAATTGTTTTTTACTGGAGTATTTCGGGATGATTCATCTAATATTATTTACCTGTAGATGTAATTGTATGCGATGATGTAAGCGGCGTCTTATTTCCGCAAATTTTAATTGGCATACGCACTAATCTAGATCATCTGGCGGTGCCAGACATCTTGGATTTTGGATCGATATAAAAAAATATTAACTTTGTAAAGAACCATCCAGTAGTCACTCATAAAAAAATGTGGCTTAATTGTCTCATTTTGTCTGAGATGATCTTTACATATAATTGCCATAAGGTCCTATGTCAAACTTTTGTATCAGCGTCATGATTGGATCAGTCTTTTCTGAGAGAAAAAAATGTTTACTTCCTTTGCAGTGTGCCCTACCTAACTACGGTCTTTTCGGATATCAGATCGGCAAAAAAAAAAAAAAAAAAAAAAAAAAAAAAAACCGGGTACAATCCTACAAGGTTCTATCAGTCTTATATTTTCCGACAAGCAGAGCTTTGAAATTGCAACCAATCAGAACACATAATTAACCATGGAGACATCCACGTTGAATTTCAAATGTTTGTAGAGGCCACTCCAAGACACAATCCCCTCAAGTTTGCTTCCAACCTTTCAAGCGGGTCAGAAAATTTGAAACATTAGAAAATCTGACAAAGGACAACGGTGGAAGCCAAGTATATTCGCAGTAGCTCACATACTGTTCGGATTATGTGAACTATGAAAAAAGGGGAAGGCGTACAAAATCTCATAGATCCTTTCTCTTTCTTATTTGATTTTACCTTGGCAAGTATGCAAAAGGATCACTTATTGACATATTTTTAAAAAAATCCATAGCAAAGTGCCTATGTTCAATACTAAACTAAGTTAGTGGATAGTGGTAGTGGTAGTGGATATACTTTTTAAAATTGGCCACCATAGACGAATACTCACATTATGAATATAGGTAAGATATTTTGCATTTGAAGATTTTTAAATGAGTTCTTGTCAGCACTATCAAAGTTAAAATCATGTTTTTCACAATTTGTCATAAAGCGGAATGCAGAATAGCTACTCGAGCTTTAAAGAAATGATAATCGAAAATTCTTAAAATGAATATGTGGATTCTATTAAAAAAGTGATACAAAATGTAGATATTAATATCAGACCTACAAATCAGTGTTTAGTACATGACTCAATTTCAAATGCAGAATTTATTATCGATAAGGTAATATGAAAATACATATTCAAACATGAAAATGTATAATTCGTTTTAATAACGCATAAATAGATTTGAACAAAGTACAGTTCTCATTTGTCGACTTCAATAATGCATAATTACTTGTCTCTTTTTATAACGCATACATTGATAAGAACATTGCATAATTCATTGTCAATAACGCAATTTTCAGTTCCAATAATGCATATTTACCTTTTATCTAAACACTGTTTCACAGGAATCTTGAATTACCGCATTACTTGGGCGTGGCTCTAGTAGGTTTACCCTTCTATATAGCTTCCTGTGCCATGGCGATATTTGTATATTTAATATAAATGTTATACCCAATCTTTATTTGCTGCTCCTACAACTTTATGTGCTGCTACAACTTATTTATTTATACATATAGGTTCTGTAACACCCACACTTATTTCAGAAGAAATCCTTGAAATAAAATACGACTCATGTACTATACAGATTCTTAAGAAGTATACTTTTATGATATTGGCTACAGTGGATCAGAATCAGAAAGTGGGTATCAGTATTATTTATTTTTGTCGGCTGTGTAGTAAACTGTTTTGAAATTTCAATTTTTATAGAGAATGTAAATATTTTTGCGTGCGCAACACACTCATCACGTTTCACCAGGCAGGGGAAAACGGCAATTTTTTTTGTAAATATTGGAAAGAAGAAAAGAATAAAATAAATCGTGCACAATTACAACCTAGACTTAAGAATACGTTGATATTTATGAAATTCCCTTTGGTGGTTCAGGAATAGTTGTTAACCCTATAAGTCGGCTCCCTCCGTTTTCTCATAAATTTATGTGTAATATGACAAGTGGCAATTTTCCAGAATGTTGAAAAATTGGGGAAAAAACATAATTCGTGCATAACTAAGCTCCATGTTTACCACTGTGTTAAAGTTGAAATTCCCTAAAATGGCTAAAGAGGCATAGTGAATACCCACACCCCCTTTGACTATGCGTTGTCCATTATTGTAAAATATATAAATGTAATATACTTGTTTTTTTTAATAGTGTAAAGCGCAAGGAATCTGATATAAAGCACAACTACATTTCATTCTAAAGAAAGTCTTAAACTTTATACAATAAGCTACGGTGGTTTAGGAAGAGCAGCGTATACCGTTTAGTTACGAATGGACGGACGGACATACTCATCACTACATAGTCCTGCACAAATAGAAAGATATTGTGTAAAGATTTAAAGGTATTGAGCACAAATTGCAAAGTCGTTCGCGATGAATTAACGGCATGCGCACGAATTAAAAGGTTGCGCGCACATCTCGAAAACGGATTATGCGACCATGTGTTTCAAATACAGAAGGATCTGAAATTAAAAGTTAAAATAAGATGTAAAATTATACGTAGGAAATAAAAAGTTGTATGCAGAAATTTAAAAAAAAATTGTGAACGGATTTAAAACATTTAACGTTTTGGCAAATAACGGGCACCGTCAAAACCAGTTATGTTCAAAATGGCAAGAAAAGTTTGACAAGAATTATACATGATTTAAAAAAAAACCATATCAGATTATGTGTTTCAAAGACAGAACATAGGAAATTAACATTTGAAATAAATAAAGCCTTCTGTAAGTCTTGTGATGATGGATTTGCATGTCAGTTTGAAAGAAACGGAACTTTAACTGCTCATTTCTTTTTTTATTTTTTTTTTTTCATTTTCGTAACATTCTAGATGATATTTAAATATATTTAAAAATTTAAAATTTAAATTGTATAATTTAATTTGAAGATTTGAAATTTGAAAGTAATATATTTGTCAATTATGGCTTTATCCTGTGTTTTTATATATTTAAGACGGTTTGATTTTTTAAGGGTTTACACTGTAACGGGTGCTACGAACCATTTTATGATGAACTTCCCAAGTCTTTAATTTTGTAGACCTACCAGGTTTATAAACTGTAGTTATCCAATTATCGGCCCACCCATTTTCAAATTCTGGTGGCTAATAATAACCAAATATATTGAAATGAGTTCTATGAACCATGTCATGGATTAAAATTTTCGTATTACCATGATTACATGTAGGTCCAACAACGCCAACATTTGCCGGAATATATTTCAACAACGTCTGAATAGAAAATGAAGTCCATTTACTTGTAATTATCTTTGTATCGTTATTTATTCGTTGAAGTCCATATTTTCATTATAGCCTATTTTTTCTACTTCATTTACGGTTTTGGTGAATGTACCACCTCTTACGATCACTGGTTTAACAAAAGGATATTGTTTTACAATTTCACCCTGCACTGTTCCCAAATAATGTCCTATATCAATTCCAACGTAAACTGTATAATTATATTTTGACTCACTCGTGCCAGCAATGGATGGTAAATAAAATTTCATCAGTGACAAATTTTCTAATTTTGGTGTCTTGATCGTACGGATTGATGCCGGTATCAAAATACCAATATTATTGTTCCTCACGTCTGTGGTATTATCAGCAACATAAACACCTTGCATAACATATCCACCATGAATGTGAGTAATAGTTATAAAAAGCAGACAAATACAAAAACATAAAAGAAAAAGTAAACATTTTTTAACGTCTCCAATTACAAACAATATATTTAAAACAAAATATCCCTTGTTATGTTCCAAACAGGATATTTCATTTTTTGTAGTGGATGCATGATTTCTTCTTGTTTGCCATTCAGCATTTTGTATGGATACTACGGGATTTTGTAGAAAATAACAAGGCCCGCGCCATGTTTCGAGTTTTTACATAGTTGTCACTCAGATATGTCCTTCGAAATTAGACTTTATTTATTGTCTGATAAACAGAAAATTATATGTTGGCCTCTGTTTCTCATCACTGGCTACAAGTTACACTATATTATTAACTTGTTATTATTAATCATTCAATTAAATGTGCAATAGATACACTAGTTAAATTTCATTCCTGTATATTTCGAGGGTTTTGGCCCCCTTTTCGTCAGTTGCCCAGCCGTAGATGAATTGTATATGATTACCAATAGATGCATAGTGTTTTATTTGAAGGACAATATATACAGGTGACAATTATGTATATTCATCTATAGAAGATAAATGCATATTTATCGATAGCAGATAAATATAGAGAACATGCTTAATGCATTTTCACTGAACGATAGGTTCACAGCAATTCACTTTAATGATTAATCCATCAATAAAGAATTAATACATCACAAAACTGTAATCCATGCATTATTTGCAGAATATTTCTCACAACGATTTTCTACTATGTATGTCTTCTGTCAGAATGCAAGTGATTAGCTCACTATCTATATTTTAGTATAAAATTACAATGAGTCACAGGAAACGACCACAATACAGAAACTGAACTAAGCTGACCTACGGAGAGACAAAACACATCTATCGAAGCGTCTATAAAAAGAAAACTTAAAAGCCTACCTGCGAAACAAATGAGAAGAAAAGAAAAAATCAAAAACTTGCGACCGCGCGCTAAAACGCAAAAAGCTCACAAAAAATCCGGTGAAACGAATAATATCCAGTAAACGAAATGAACAGAATCCTATGCACCCATTCAATATTTATAATTAATTTTAGCATTCATTCTTCTATTAAAATTGAGAAATCGTATTATGTCAAATAGGAGACATGTACCTCTTGTACGTTTTAAATTAATTCAATTCTACATTAACGCTCTCTCTTTTTAATGATTGTTTTTTCATGTTAAAGTAAAAGTCACAGAGACTTTATTTTAGCATGTCTTAGTGACATAATGTAACAGATCACCAGGAGAACGAATTCTCAAGAGATACTGACGGGAGGGCTTTGAAGGGGGAAAACACCCCTACAACAAATTGGAGAAAATAACAAAGCCCGCGCCATGTTCCGAGTTTTACATCGTTGTCACTCAGATATGTCCTTCGACATCAGACTTTATTTATTGCCTGATAAACAGAAAATTATATGTTAGCATCTGTTTTTCATCACTGGTTGCAAGTTACACTATTTTATTAACGTGTTATTATTAATCATTTAATTAAATCTGCAATAGATACACTAGTTAAATTTCATTCCTGTATATTTCGAGGGTTTTGGCCCCTCCTCCTCAGTTGCCCAGCCGTGGATGAATTGTATATGATTACCAATAAATGCATAGTGCAGAAAGTAATAAAGCCTGCGCCATGTTCCGAGTTTTTACATAGTTATCACTCAGATATGTCCTTCAAAATTATACTTTATTTATTGTCTGATAAACAGAAAATTATATGTTAGCCTTTGTTTTTCATCCCTGGCTGTGCGTTACACATTATTTTAGTAACTTGTTATCAATATTAATCTTTAATAAATGTGAAATAAATACACAAGTTAGATTTTATTCCTGTATATTTCGAGGGTTTTGGCCCCCTTTTCGTCAGTTTCCCAGCTGTAGATGAATATAGACATATGCTTACTGCATTTTCACTGAACGATATGTTCACAATAATTCACTTTAATGGTTAATCCATCAATTAAGAATTAATTCATCATAAAACTGTATTCCATGCATTATTTGCAGAATATTTCTCACAACGGCTTTCTACTACGTCTGTTTTCTGTCAGAATGCATGTGATTAGCTCACTATCTATATTTTAGTATAAAATTACGCTGAGTCACAGGAAACGACCACAATACAGAAAGGGAACTAAGCTGACCTACAGAGACAAAACACATCCATCCTAGCATCTATAAAAAGAAAACTGACAAGCCTACCTGCAAAACAAATGAGAAGAAAAGAAAAATTCAACAACTTGCGATCGCGCGCTAAAACGCAAAAAGCACACAAAAATCCGGTGAAACGAATAAAAAATCTAGTAAACGAAATGAACAGAATCATGTGCACTCATTTAATATTATAATAATTTTAGCATTCATTCTCAAATTAAGATTGAGAAATCTAATTATGAATTGCAGAAAATAACAAAGCCCGCGCCATGTTCCAAGTTTTTACATAGTTGTCACTCAGATATGTTCTTCAAAATTAGACTTTTTTTATTATCTAATAAACAGAAAATTATATGTTAGCCTGTGTTTTTGATCACTGGCTGTAAGTTACAACTTATTTTAGTAACTTGTTATCAATATTAATCTTTAATTAATTTGTAATCGATACACAAGTTGGATTGTGTATATTTCGAAGGTTTTGGCCCCGCTTCCTCAGTTGCCCAGCCGTAGATGAATTGGTTATGATTACCAATAAAAGCATAAGAGCCTATCAAGCAATAGTTTTTTTCAGTACTTATCAGTGATGTAAATCACGAATCGTTCAAAATTTGTTGATTTCGTGAACTATCCAAATTATCGCCCATCAATGATATACAGTATGCATTCAACAAAACAATGGTTTACTCTGACATATAAAAGTAAGTAGTGGGTAACTATGTGTTATCCGAATAGTTTATTGCATCACTGCAATGACGGCAATAGTAAATTCTGAATGAAAAACAACCATCCTAGCCATTTAGCAACTTAAACTGATTTCATCTTATTGCGGCAAGTGACTAGAAAAAAATTAAACAATTATTTACCAAGCCAGAAAATAATATGCACTTCAGAAATGAATTGCGCATCCATTCAGATTCATAAATGACTAAGTTAGACATAAACGTAAATCTCAGATAGTTATCAGAGACCAGTTACATATAAACAAAATAACAAAACAGGTAATACACTGAACTAAAAATAAGCAGACAAGACAATAACTCAAAATGACAATCAAAACATATATTCTGCTTACCCTATTTGTGGTACAAGAGCCAAGTAGAACATAACCATATAGAAAACTTCTAATAACAGACCGGTTACAGTGAATGCAATACACTGATCACAAATTTACAGATTCCTGTACAAAACAAAAATAGATTTTGATAAGTCTTGGTAAATGGTAATCACATAGCTCATTCAATAATATCATGTACAATTAAATAGTAGAAAATAACATTTACTGGACATTTCATTGTCCATTTCTAAAGCACATAAATGTATTTGCTTTTTGATGACAAAGGGTATTTAAAGTACCGCTCTCCATTAATTTGATTACTACAAATGAATATCACTGGTTTCAATCTAAAATTATTTAATATACACCTTTTCTTATAAAATTTATCTCATTCATTCACTCTGAAAAATACCCATTCATTCCAATGCACTTTCACACAGAATCATAAAGATTAGAAAACATACGTAATATATTAAGGATAAGAAATGTTAGTAACTGACCTGTTAGTTAAAGTACAGAGAATCCATGTATGGTTTTAGTTTTTCCTAAACCAGCACTAACACAAATTATCTTAGAAACTATATATTTTTTGGAAGCACAGACAAAGGCTTTCAAATGGAATGAAGAATATCCTGGGCCTTTTCCCATAAGCCAATCAGAACCAAGATGTAAAAACATGACATAAACGACCAATAAAAACTAAGAAAGATGAATTACAGTGCAGCACAGAGTAAATCTAACCTAAAGAAGTAGAAAAGAAATAGACACAGAAAAGTGAAATTGTGAACTCTTATTTTATTATACTATACTAATCTAATAAATAATTATGTAAAATAAAAACAATATTTTACTGTAAAGTGAATCTGCCATATATCGATTATATATAAACCATTTGTTAACTTGTTATAACAAGTCAGGTAAGTCGTTATTTTGGTTTAAATTGGATTTTGGTTTCAGAGGAGAAGATTTTTATTTAATTTCCCATAGGGTTCCTTGTTAAACTAGGTCCCGCAGTGGCGGCCATCTTTGATCACAGACAGACTTGTCGGATACAATTTTCAAAGAAGACTACCGAAGATCTACATGTCCCATGACATTCGGTTTTATTTGGCTCTGTGGTTCTGCAGAAGAAGACTTTTGAATGAATTTACAGCTAAATTACAGCTATTTGCATAAACGTGGTCATGGTGGTCAACTTGGGTGTCCAACCGACTTGTCAGATATAATTTTAAAAGAGGACCATCCAAGGACTATATCTACTAATTTTGGTTCCATTTTGCTCAGTGGTTCTCAAGAAGAAGATTTTTAAAACTTAATCCATTTTCGACAAATCAGAGGCCATGGTGTCCATCTCGGATGAAGGGTGGGCTGTCGGATCCAATTTGGAAAGGAAACCTCCCAGGGACCATCCCTGCAAAGTTTAGTTCCAATCCACCCAGTGGTTTCAGAGAAGATTGAAATGCGAAAAGCTAACAATGGACGATGACGGACGCCAAGTGATGGCAATAGCTCACATGGTCTGGACCAAGTGAGCTTAAAAGTGCCTCCTGAGCCCAACCCCATGCACCCCCCACCCCCATGCATTAATAATCCTTAGCATAAAATTTCATTACTTATGCAAAATGTTTATGGCGTTCATGCAGAAAAACTTGATCTCAATATTAATCTTAACATAAACAAAAAGAAGAAAATGGTTATGATAAAAAAATTTACTGAACCCATTTTTTTCTTTTTCTAAGTGATCATGGGGAAGTGAAAAGTGAAGAAAAGGGTGTCTCTGATTTTTTCAAGGTTTATTTCAATCCTTTCAATCCCAAAACCAATAAAACACAATATTTTCTAAATAACCCATGTGATTAAGAATGAATATTTTAACTCTTATCCTGAGTATCATTAAAAACCTTCTTTCGCCACATCTTTTCCATTAAAAATGTGTGAATTAATTTTATCAAGCTTTAACCCTATGTCCATGATGTATGTTTCCAAGGTCGCCAAACCACAAATTTGAGTCATTTAGATAAAATGTCTGATATAATTAGATTGCACTTTTACATACAGATGAAATTTTACCTTGGATCAATAAATTGTGGAAAACTCATTATCTAACCTAACTAAGTCTAAAGTTACCTATAGGCCGTGGAGTAGGGGGAATTCATTAATATGTTCCTTTGCAAATTTTACTAACAATTAATTTAGGAGTAAAACCAACTTTCATTGACAATAAAATAAGTCCACATATATTGAAAGTGGAGGTGTTAACAGTAGCCGAATTATAGTCCTTTTTGCTTCTTATTTTGTTTTGGTTTTTTTTGTATGTATTTTTTATGCTTTTTTGTTTTTTGTTGTTTTTTTTTAGGGGGAGGGGGTGTTTCGGTCAAACAGGAGGATTTTGAAAGTTCTTCCCAAAGTCAGGGTCACAGCAT
>JAOXYI010010454.1:0-13671 GCA_028566495.1 Lithophaga antillarum
TGAATAATCTCAGTCCTGGTTTTGTTAATGAATTCTTTCATTGATTGGTATACTGTGTTAACATCTGTCTAATTTGAGTGTTCATTTAACCATTCCAACATATTCTTGTCCGCTTTCTCTTTCCAAAATTCCGTCTTCTTTGTTTAATTGCCATATTTTCTTTGTGTACAACAGTTGTGCATTTCTGTAGTCGACTGTAGATTTCTGGTGTTATCAGTACTACCTCTGTTAGAGTTTTGTCTGGTTGGGTAGCCATCATTTATGCAGCGCAATTCTGTTTTCATCAATAAGTTCTCGGCAATTTCTTCTGCTTGTTGGTTTGAGTATTATTCCATTCTTGGCTTTTTACATTTAGGTCTCCCATGACTACTAGTGGTTGTTTGTCATTCTAGAAGTCGTATATTTTCTGTGTTAATGTTTCCACCTGATCAGTCTCCTCTAATGGTATATAAGTTAATATATATATTGATTCATACTCAACATCTCTGAAATACATTCAGCCACTGTGAAGCTAGACTTCCTAGTGTTTACATATACTGCTTCCCATTCCTTTCTTCCTATCCTTGGATAATCAAATACCGATCTAGAATAGTTAATTTCTTTCCCTTCTTTTGGTGAGTTCGTTTAAACAAACAATATCTACATCATAGGTATTTACAATATTTACAGGGTTTTTGTAGGTCGCACTAATGGCCCCTACAATTAGGAATAGAAGTTTCGTTTCCTGAGTTTGAATGTATATTAGTTTCCTTTTACTGACAATTTTAATGAATTTCCTACACTAAGAGGACGATGATGGATGTATGCTGCCGCAGTTTACACAACAAAGAGTACTCATACAAGGTGTCGCCTTGCAGTTTTCTTTTCCACATTTTTGGCAACCTCAACACGTACTAATGTGAGCATTTATATGGTGCTTGGTCTTTCTGGTTGAAAAGTTTAGTATATGTCGGTACCATGGTGACAATATCATTTTGAACAGAATGTTTTTTCCTACTTAGGTATGTTTTTTAAATACCAAAGCGGGCATTGGTTTCAATGTGTCTTATTTCCTTTATTTTATAGATATATGTTAGATCTTCTCACATGCTTTGCTCCTTTAATTTAATTGAAATATGCGGATATACAACACTTATTCCCTGTTTACTGATTTTGTATCGTATTCTACTGAATTCTTGCCGACTTCTTGTCTTGGGTCAGTTGTCTGTGCAAGCGATTTACGAAATTATGTACTGTTTCTTAATAATTGTGGTTGCTCAAAGTTGTTCGATTATGATAACCTTCTCTGGGTCAGTTTTCTAAGCAGATGCTAAGACTTTAGGTTTGCTTGTATTGGTATCTATGCTAGTTGATCCAAGAATTCCTTACGCAATGTTCTATGTGATCTTTAAGAACTTGCCTATTTTTATTCTCTGTTGGAAACTCGTTAACTTACTTTTCCTCCATTTGGTTATGATTATCTGCTGTATGTGGCTATTTAACTATGCACACAGCAAGGCGTTGAAGTCCAAATTTATAATACATGTACCTAAAGAGTCAGTCTAGCGTATGTTTACAATTGGGTTCAGTACCTATAGGTGTTTTAGAGTTTTGCCCCTTGAAATATGAAAATTGCTTAAATTTAAAATATACAAAATCATTTCTTGGAAATTATAGCATATAGAAGTCTGAAAATTGGTATATAAGTACATTACAGTATTGCATCATATATATAAATATATTATTTTTACCTTATACTGTCTTGGAGTTTCATCTCTTGAAAAGCTTAAAAATTTTCAGGGCAGAGGGAGGTCACGAACACTTTTATACCCCTCTTGTTCGTCTGTTCATCTGTCCGTTATCTTTTTTGTCCGTCCGACACATTTTGGTCTTTTCCTTTGAAACTACATGGTCAATGGCAACTAAACTTTGATGGAATAGTTATTGGGTGGTTCTCTTTCGGAATTTTAGTTTGAATTTTTCAGTACAGTTGTTGTTACCATGGAAACCAAAAGATTAAAAAATTGCAAAAATGATGATTTTTTTGTAAACTGCTGAACCAATCTACCTGAACTTCAGAATAATATTTCTAAGGATGCCTAGATGTGCATGAAGGCTTTTGTTTTCGTTCGACCAGTTCAAGATGGCTGTTGTTGCCGTGGAAACAAAAAAAATGTAATTTTTGGGAAATTTTTAGTTTTCTTATCCAAACTTAACAAAACTTGACTAGAATGTTATTTAGAATGTGTAGAAAAATATTAAGGTTTTGAAGTTGTCAAAATGGCTGCTGTAACAATGGTAACAAGGAAATTGAGTTAAAAACACAAGAATGCTTATTTCACAACAACTATTGACTATTTATTATGAAACTTAGGAATATTCCAAATGTCATGAAACTTCACAAGACTGTCAAGTAGGATGTCTAGAGATGCATAAAGGGTAGGGGTTTTCAAAATGGCTGCAGTTTCCATGGTAACCAGAAGATCAGAATGAAAAAACAAATATACTGATTTCACTACAGCAATCTTTGGGGTAGAATAGTTCTTTGGAGGTTGCCTTTCAGAGCTTAAATTCTTAAATTGTCCAAAATGGTTGTTGTTGCTATGGAAACCAAAAGAATTAAAAAATATAAAAATACTAATTTCTTGTAAATGCACCAAACTGATCTGTATAAAACATCAGAGAAATATTCCTAAAGAAGTTTGGATATAACCAATTCAAGATAGCTATTGTTGCCAAAAAAAACCCCCAAAAACTCAAAAGATGCTTGGAGGCGGGGGTATCTTCCTGTGATCGAAAGATCACTTTCTTCTAGTTTGATTTTATGTATACGATATCGCTGATCCCGACGGGCTACCGGCTCTCAAGACTTTAGTTAATGAAGACGATCAATGCACCAGAATTCTATACTCTTGAGTATGACCGCCTACGTTTAAGTTGATGATTTCGATTTTGCATTCCACACACTAGCATGCTCGAAAAAGTATGCAATGTGTATGTTTCATCTAGAAATTTTTAAATCAGATGTTCTAGAAGGGGTTCAGTTAATTTTCAGTGTCATTACATACGATAGTCGTGTGGAACTTTCCTAACATTTTGGGGGTATAAATAACTTTTCTGCATAAAGTAATAAAAGAGGTAATTTGAAGTTACCTAAATTTATTATTTATTTATACATAATTTACAAGCATTATCGTTAATGTAAATAAAGAGATGTACATCTTATTTTGGTAAGATTCACACAAGATAAAAAGCGTCACACAGGCCTACGAAAACTGAAAATTCTCATGATGATGATTTGATATTTTTTCGTTCATTTCGGTTACTTTTATCATACTTACAGCTTACAACTCAACAACATGCACACATACTACATGACGATGACAAATGACCATCATCGGTACCGTCAATTCGGATTTGCTCAGGATTAACTATATCAATCAGGCAATGGTACCGGCAGCCTCACATTCTGTTCCTGTTTCCATTCTGTTTTTTTTTTTACCCGAGTTTCTAGGGAGTGTACATACACTAAAAATGATACCGTGAACTTCTACTTTGGATTCTCTCGATTTTGAAAGAAAAAATGAACGACTATGTAAGAATATCCGAGTTTCATAATTGGCTCAGATATTTTTTGCATTCGCTTCGGGAATATAATTGTTCAATTTAGATAACCTGATATCATAAATCTACAGATTTTAATGTTTCTGACAGAATAACATTTTCCAAAATTTCGAGATATAAACCACCTTTCTCCGTTGAAGGGGTAATTATTTATGAATGTGTTCCTTATTTATTTGTTTAACTATTTATGTATTTTTGAGGTTGGCTTAGTAAAATAAAATTTAACTTAAGTACTTATAGTTCAATGAGATTTGAAAAAAAATTCAAAAATCAAGTACATGATTCACTGCACGAATAGTTCAGTGTAATTTCAAGTTAATCTTTAATTCAGTGGAATTGAAAGTTCCCAAAAACCAGTTTTCCACTCGTTTCGGTTGGTATCCTTCCCCAGGTTAATTCGCATTATCAACTCTCTACACGTTGGCAAGTCATTTCACGTCAGTTAATTTTACAATAATGTTAAATTTTTGTTTTAATTAAATTTGAAGGTTAAATTTTAGTACAATCGAAGTAAGCTAAGCCAAGCTCAAAATCTAGTGGAAAATAATTACTTGCTGTAATTTGCAATAGATGTAAATAATATCAAATGCAAATGGCTTACTTCAGTGATGTCTAATTAAAGATTCAGACTTATAAGTACTTGATTCCGATGAAAAACTTGTTATATGTACTTTAACCCTTTCAGTGCCAAGCAAAATTCAGTAATATATGTTCAGTGCCAAGCCTTTTTTTCAAATGCAAACTGTGCGAACACGTACAGTGACGTTGACAATAGCACGACGTCATCATTCTATGTGCTCCACTCGGTTGACAGTGCACGGATTTTATGCCGTGTTTTGTAGACCTAAGAACACAATTGTTCGCATTTAACGCAACTCACTCTTTGTTAACGGTTTCAAACGTGCAAATAAAACAAAAGTGCATTGTTTATATAATCATTTTATATTATTTCATGTCATCACCAGGAAAATGTTCGCACACAACTTTCATAAACAATACAGATGGAAGCATCGCAAATCTAAGTAAAGAATTTTTATCTTTTATTACCAGAAGAAGTGTAAAGCCGAACTTCTGAAAATAAATTTCAAGACAAAGGGAAAACAATGAACTTGTGAAAAAGAGGGTGAGAATCCTAGTCTATCGCACTTTACACATTTCGTAAATCACATGCCGGAAGTATAAAAAAAAGAATGAATAAATATATAAATAAATGACATTTGATTTTCTTTCGATTTTCAATTTTTGACTTCGAGCACCACTGATGAGACATGATTGCTGAAATGTGTACATTGTACATCAAATTAACATTGGCAGTCAGATATGCGGCAGAGAAAAAACAATAGAATTGGAACCCTTTATTTGATGGGGAGAAAAAGGTGTATGCGGCTATTTACAGAAGTTGCTACGTACAATAGAAGTTACATTACATATTTTTAAATCACAATTTGTTTATGCTCATATTTAAGAAGCGTGTGCAAAGTCACACACCCGAAAACAATTTTATTGCTGTTAAAAATTACAGTAAAGGTCGAAACAATTGTGCTAGTAGAAAAAAAGCATTATCGTAAAACTATATGAAAATCAAAGCACTGTGGTTCGTGTAGTTGTGTTTCTTTCTTGATCGATTTTTTTTTCAAGTTTTAGGTATATGGCCAGTTCACCCATGCCTTACCTGGAACTAACAGACCAGTCTACTGGTCTCAGACTTTACGTAATCTGCAAATCAGAATTTCCTTGATCAAATTCGATGTTGCGAACAAAACGATCATTGACATTTATTTTAATATGTAAAAAGGTAAGAGGAATTTCTTGGATTGGTCTACCGCTTCACCGACGATCAAATGTCACATATCACATTTGAAATATCACTGTACAAAGCCGAAAGGCAACGCACGAAACGTTTCAAAATTACACCTTTGTTATTCGAAAATGATAATTTAAAAATGCAGTCAGTGAAAATTTGGAAAGATGATATTTAATCTATTAGATTCACATAGCACAAAGTTATACGCAGAAATATAAAAATAGTACGAAGTATAGTTTCTAGTTTAAATTTTAGCGGGAAAGATAAACTATAGTGAGGGTCATGAATATCATTTCGCCGAAACATGTTCGCGGAAGCAGGGAAGGGAAGTTGCGATGAAGAATCGGGAATTGTGTGAAATGTAAACTCTAAGACAAGTCGTTTGTTCTCTAAAACAGAACACTACTCAAAACACAAACTTTGTACGTGACCAGACAATGATCATTTATGAGCACTTCTGATTTAATTGTCTCAGCGGTTGCTAGGGAGTAGATCTTAATATATATGTATTTCCCATAGCGTCATTAGTTAAACTATATCTTGGATTTCGAATCTTTATATGAAACTCACACATTCGTAAATTATCCAATGATCATCCATAGACATATCTGATTTAACTTTGTACGTGGTTTCTGGGAAGAATAACTTTAAACATTTTTTTTTCATAGTCCTATATAGTTACAGAAAATTCTAAAGTTGTTAGAAGACTACCTAAGAATCATTCCTGCAATACAAAAACGCCATCGTATTTGTGGTTTCAGAGAAGAAGACCTTTGAAATTTATACCAATCGGCCATGGTGGCCATGTTGGACGTCCGACTGACACGGAAATAAGATCAATCTTTGTAAAGGACTATCCAATGATCATTTCATGATAGGTCTGTTTCAGTTGTCTCCATTGTTTCTGGGTTACAAGATCTTCAAACGCTTTCCATAGGGTCCCATATAAATCTATGTCCCCCAGTGGGGGCCATCTTGGATCTTCGGTCGGGACCAAAAACTCGAAACTTATTAAAGAAGCACCTAAGAATCATTCCTTCATTATCTTTGTGAATTCAGACAAGAAGATCTTTGAAATTTCAACCAATTAGAATGTAACTTGTCATGTTGGCCATGTTGAATGTCCAGTCGACACTAAAAAATAATTTTTATAAAGGACTATCTAATGATGATTTATAAATAGTTCTTGTTTAATTGTTTCGGTTATTTCATAGAAGATCTTTAAATGTTTTTCCAAATAAGGGTACTATGTTAAACTATGTCCCACTGTGTCACCCAAGGAAATTAACTTTAAGAATTATTTGGTATGCATTTGATATAAAAATAGATAGCAAACAATAACAAATAAAAATCTCGGTAAATTCACAGCTATACTGTCATTGTTAAATATATGTGAATCTCAGTGGACTTTTCGGTTAAGATTGAACAAAAGAATTTGAAATCTCTATAAGATAAGGCAAAAAAAGGTATATGCGGTTGTTTACAGAAATAGTTGATTTCTTAATTTTAATCAGCTCGACAAAGATCGCGATTAAAATTAAGAATTTAACTATTTCGAGTTAATTACAGCCCGTACCGGACAAGTGTTCGATTTCGTTTTTCTATACCCTTGAATTTGCTATTGCCGGTAATAACGTTATTGTGTATCCGAATGTTCTCAATGCAAACAACTTTTTGACAAGAATGTTAGTTACAAAAGAAATATTCACATTAGATGGAGATTTTTTACTTTTCAAGCAACAGACCTTCCCTACAGATAAACTGAAAATTTTTGTTTCATAACCATTTACTTCATACTCAGTCGTTAACTCTTTTTATAACAAAGATTATTACTCCACAGAATTTTAAAAAAGATTATATTTAAAATTTCGTCAGTTCTGAAATTTAACTTTGACATATTATAGCCTAAAACCCGAAGTAAACTCCTCAATCACAGTGTGGAAAACAGAGGAGAATCTATGTAATGAACTAACACATTATTGTTGACTTGACTGTTTCATTGATTGGTTCGTTGGGCTTTTTTTATTTGGATTACGGATCCGCTGCCGAGATTTTTCTAAAAAAAATATATATATATATATATATATGGGTTTTTTTTTCCGTCGCCCGCCATGGAAAAGGTTTGAAAAAATCGTATAAATTAAAAACTTTTCGGATCTTTTAGCGGTAATTCTCGCTTTTGTCAAGGAAATGACAAAGCTTTAGTTCAGAAACCGCCTTCATTCCATCACAAGACACGATTTCTCGCACAGAAACAATGCAGAAACACTTTAATTCGCGCCGTCTTTGTTTGTGGTATGTAAATTTGGGAACGTACTGGGCCGGAATAAAATTTTCTGCACGCCTATAATAGGAATGGGAAAATTCCGTAATCCAAGTTATTGAAAAAAATGGTCTTAGCGCTTAACGCTACCTTAGCAATATTTCTGCTATATTGTGACGAAAACACCATATATTACTAGTATTCAATCTATTCAAATGTATAAAACTAGAAATGCGCGAAAAGAGATGTTTTGAAGTAATTTTTTTTCTCTTTGTACATCTGCATTGAAAAGTTAGAGAACAAATTTGTCTATTTTACTAATAAGCTATACAATACAGATTATCACTTTCTGTAGCTTTCGGATTTGTTCAGTTTCTGATATATTTAAATTAAAGGTCTAAGGGACATTTTGGTGAGGATGTTATACCGACAATCAAGACTTTTTCTTTTTTTGTATGTTACAAAACTTAACTTTATCATTACATTATATTAAGATTTTTAAATCCGTTTCTATGTGAAAGATAGAGAACTTCATTTATTTGTACATATTTTACGACCGAACCGCTTTGCTTTGTGTTACCGGCATATTACAATACCTAGTGATCAACCAATAAAGCTATTTGGAATATAGCTGCCATCAATTTTCTGTATAGATATTCCCCAAACATTGGTACTTTTTCAAATTCAAGAGCCGACTTCAAATTTTGCCAAGTATAGATTTGGGTAAAGCTGAAGTAAAAATAAGCGGTACTTACCACGACTACAATTTCACCTGTTGATGATACAATAGTACTCTTATGTATCCATAGGCAAGCAGTTACAGAGCATCACAATATATTACAGCAAACAGTCACAGCTTACAAAAATTGTCTGTATATAAAATTTCAAAATCAGATCCAAACCGTACAAAGAAGAGCAATGTCTGAAAATAAAAAAAATAACTGAAACCATTTATTAAATCTGGCTAAAATAGTTTTTCAGACACTGATTTTAACATGTAAAAGCCACTTTGAATTAGCCTTAATATTTTTCGACAACTATCTTCAATATGGAGTGGCATGACTAAATGAAAAATTAAAAGTTATCAATAAGTATATATTTTCAATTACAAAAAATTATATATACACAGTCTGGCTTTTAATGCTGTATTATTCGTTTTATCAAAATTATTGCCTTCTGTATTCACCCTGGTCAACACTCCTGCCGTTTACTGTAATTTAATGTAACACTGTAACTGCCTGCCTATTAATGCATGAAAGTAGAGACTAATAAAAATGGAAACGTCCCTTTTAACAATCTTTTAATTCAGTTTTTTAATCAGTCTATGCATCTTATAATGCTTTTGTGAAATTGTGTTTCATATCCGAATAAATGTGATACTACAAATATGTTTTGCTTATGTTTGTAGAGATAATTTCGTTCAAGATGAAATATGTTGAAGTGTTCAGTTCATTACACATCATTTATACCATGCTTTATAAAAAGATAAGATACATTTTTATACACCAGTCTGTAGAAATGAGACAGACAAAAAAACTGTAAAACTGTAATATCCATACACCTAATGAAGCCCAGTAATAACCCTTGAATAAACTCAGTTCTGTGTAATGTACTTACTGATATATCTCCTCTGATAAACTGCTTTGAGTTTATTCTTATCATTTTTCAAACATACTATTCAAAAATGAAATAACTTTTGATAATGCACGCCAGATTAGACGTTAATATTAAATATGAAAAATATTAGGATTAAGACTTCCTTTTAACCCCCTCCGTCTTTTCTGTTGACGGAATAAGCATCAACGGGGCTTCAAACAGAAGTCTGGCCAAGAAGTGACCAAAGTGTAATATAAAAAGGAGAGAAAAACAATGAATGTCAACAATCCAACCAAATACAAGATCGTGCAAAACAGGCATCGACTTCACCACAACAAATAAAATAAATAAATAAATAAAAAATAAAAAAAAGGAAAAAAAAAACAAACAACCGATGAAAATGTTTGGTTGTATCCCTTAAAAAAGTAATCACTACTTTGGGGACCTTTATCAATAATTTGGAGTATTAAGATCTCCAGTTTTCAAACAAATTTTCAGATAATGCCAACACATATATGCTTTTTCAAAATCAATAGAATGAAATTCCGAGATGAATGTTCACAAAATTATATATCCAGAGGACCATACAAGAAAATTACCAACAATGGATCAAACATAAACATAAACGCCGAAGAAAAACAAGTCACAGCACTGAAAAGTAATGCTTGGCCAAAACGAACTCTCATAAAAACCGATAGTGACATCAGATGCTCTGGAAGGGTATTTAAGCTACTAAAGATGTACATGACAAAAAAGAAACATCAGTGAAAATGATGATCACTCCAGCAGTGTTGCAGGCATATAATCTACTAGTCTTATCCATGACTAAATACAGCTTGAATGCAAAACAGAACTTATATCAAACACATGTAGTATGTCTAGATGCTTTTGGCCGGGAATAAAAAAATTCGTAAGGGGTTCCACGGAACCCTGTATCTCGCCCCGCTTCCCGCTGAACTGATTAAAAATTAACCAGTATAAAATGTCAAAAAAAGTTAACTCCAGTAATCAGTCAAATATGTCAAAATGTGAAAAAAAATGTTTTTGTTTTCTTTTTTTTTTGATTTTTGGTTTTTTTTGCAAAAGTTTGTTTGAATTTTACTTTTTTGTACATCTACATATGAAAGCAACTGTTTAAATATCACGGAAACCTTCATAAGATTTAATGTTGTTATAAAGATTCAAACACTTAATCCAAAGGATTGACTATTATAAAGTGTGTAAAAAACCTAAAACAAGTTATCCGTCCAAATGTGAAAAATGAAAATAAAATTCTCAAAAAATTTGTGTGAATGTTATCTTTTGACCATAAGACAGCTTTATTTCAAATTTCAGATAAAGATCTGATGAAGCTATTCAACTTTCACAAACTTTAACCAAAGGGTTAACCAGTTAAAAAGTGTTAAAAAAAACTAAGTCCACTTATCTGTCGAAGTGTGTAAACCATAAAAACTTTTTACATGGATGTTATCTTTGACCATAAGAAAGTTTCTGTTTAAATTTCATGAAAATCCATGAAGATTTGATGTAGTTATTTAAGTTTCGCAGGCGAGACAAAAAGGACATCAGTGAAAATGCTGATCAGTCTAGCAGTGTTGCAGGCAGTCATATAATCTACTAGTTTTATCCATGATTAAATACAACCTGGATGCAAAACAGAACTTGTACCAAGCACATATAGTATGGCTGTATGCTTTGGATCGGGAATGAAAAAAAAAGACATCAGCAAATATGTTCATCTATCTAGCAATGTTGCAGTCATATAATCTACTAGTTTTATCCATGACTAAATACAACCTGAATGCAAAACTGAACTTATAGCAAATACATATAGTGTGTTTGGATGTTTTGGACCGGGAATCAGAATGTAGTCTATTGGCGTGCATTGAGCGAAGCACATAAGAAGCTCGGAAACTATGACATTTCAAGAATCTGAGAGATTCTAGCCAACTCATTATTATTAATTTTACTTTGACATATTTAACGTACAGAATATTTATTTTTTTCACTATGTCATTACACATAATATTTTTTTCAAAGCATAAAATGTAACAAAAAACATAGTCCCTTACTTAGACATTTCGTGCTGAATAATGAGCTTACTTAATGTACTGAATATTGAACTTTCTCAACTCATATAAAAGTAGGAACCTTTTATATCTTTCGCTGTTTACGTAACGTGACTTCATTAGTAATAATCGATTGTTAGTTGTAAGGTGGATAAAATGTCTCTAAAAACATATACTAAGGGTAAGTGTAGTGAAAATACTATCATTTTAATGACTTTTTTTTTTGAGAGAGAAAACAAAATTTTGAAAGTATTACTATCACACTGCAAATAGAAATATGTGTATTTCACTGCAGAATTAGATATTTTGATTAAAATGGACATATTCAGTATATATCTTTTACATGTCTGAATACAGTTTAAATGAGCAAGAGTAATCATACAATGCCATTCTGCGTTCATAATTGATTTTGTTTTTAATCTTTCTTGTAGTGTTTTTTATTTTTTATATATATTAACGAATCTCACATTCTCCTGTTGTCGGTCTACATTGCCCTGTACGTTCTACATTTTGACTCCGCGTTTGATAAAAGAAAACTTACACAGTAATCTTGAATGAGGATATTATAACTTTAAATATGTATTGGTAGTTCATAAATAAAAGAATATAGACAGGATCATTTGTCAAACAAAATTATATATGGATATTGAAAGATCAAGTTGCCATACAAAATTTGTTCCTAGTAATGGTCCATGGGTAACTTTATTCCGTCCAAACTTTTCTGAGGCAGGCAAATTAATGAAAAACATTTATGGCTTTTCTATATGACTCGTCTATCGCCATAAAAACAGATTAGCCAGGAGTATGTTCTCAGCAGAATACCAAAACTGAAAAAATCATAGTCCGAACAAAACAACAATATCAGCATAAACAAAAGATAAAAAGAAATAAGTAGCAAAATTTTCTCATAATAACGCAAATATTATCTCATAATAACGTAAGTTTTCTCGTTATAATGCAAATACTTTCTCGTTATAATGCAAATACTATCTCGTAATAACGCAAAAACATATTTTTTCTAATAAGCTTCCTTAGTCCCATGTGACAAGTACATTAACTTTAAGAAATGTAATTACATATAATTAGTTTGCGTTTGATACAAAAATAAGAAGTTAAGAATAACAAATAAATCTCGGTAAATTCATAGATGTGTATAACATAAGGCGGAAAAAGATATATGCGTTTTCTTCACAGAGATAGTTAAATTCTTAATTTTAATCAGCTAGCCAATACTCGCGATCAAATTTTAGAATTTAACTGTCTAGAGTTCGTAATCCTGCCACATGATCAATATTACTTCAATCGCGTGCTCTTTCTACAGTTGATGAATATAAAAAGAGAGATTATTTCTTTTAACCATAAATTTGGTAAAGAAAGATCTGTCATTTTCTTTTGATTGTTGGGTTTCTTGCGGTGTTCTTGTTGACGTTATTTCGCCTATAGCACATGTTACGGTACGCGAAATAAAGTTTTGCAAAATACGTTGTGGCAAGATGGATAAATAAATTAGAAAAATGAATTAAAAGATTGTAAAAAAGGGAATAAACCCATTTCAAAATTTAATATTATGCCAGCTCTCTGTCTATAATATTAATATGCATGTATAGACAGTTAGTTACAGGCATCACAGAATATTACAGCAAACAGTACAGCTTACAAAACAGTTGTCAATATATAAAATATTAAAATCAGACCCAAACTGTAGACCGTACAAAGAAGAGCAATGTCTGAAATTAAAAAAATAATAACTGAAACTATTTCTTAAATCTGATTTTAACACGTAAAAGCCACTTTGAATTAACCTTAATGTTTTTAAGACAATTATCTTCAATATGTAGTTGCATAACCAATTGAAAAATAAAAAGGTATCAATAAGTATATATTTGCAGGTAGTTACAGAGTAACACAATCTATCACAGTTAACAGTGAAGTTTTTAAAAAAGATCGTCTGTATATAAAATTTCAAATCAGACCGAAACTCTAGACCGTACAAAAAAGAGTAATGTCTGAAAGGTTCAAAAGTTTATCTGAAACCGCTTATTAATACTAGCTAAGAATAGTTTTTAGTCACTGATTTTAACATTTAAGGGCAAAATTGAATTAATCTAAATGTTTTTAAGACAATTATCTTCAATATGTAGTTGCATAACCAATTGAAAAATTAAAAGGTATCAATAAGTATATATTTGCAGGTAGTTACAGAGGATCACAATCTATTACAGTAAACAGTAAAGTTTAAATAAAGATCGTCTGTATATTAAATTTCAAATCAGACCGAAACTCTAGACCGTACAAAAAAGAGTAATGTCTGAAAGGTTCAAAAGTTTATCTGAAAC
>JAOXYI010010564.1:0-13670 GCA_028566495.1 Lithophaga antillarum
TGTTAAAAACAGATCATATTAAGATTTATAAGTTGACATTTCAAATCAATATACTATATTTATATACAATATTTTTTTTCAAATTTATCAAATTTTATATTCTGTATCAGCATACATTTGCATTTACATTTAAATAGAATGAGAAGAATACCGAAGTTCACAAGTCGTACTTCCATATGGACCATATAAGACTGTTATCAACAAAGGATCAAACACGAACACACACGTGGAAGTAAAACAAAGACACAACACTGAAAACTAAAGCTAGGGTATTACGAACTCCCATAAAAACTGGGAGTGACATATGGTATCATCTGTGATACGGATACTCCATACTAGTCGACCAACTCGTGATGGCGACCATAAATTTCCTAAGTGATGCAATTAATTTTGGCTTGATATAGCCTTGATTGAGTAGCTGTTGTGACAGTAATAACCCTCTATCTAGAAAGTCAGCATAGAGAAGCGTGAAATGTAAACGCTATATGCCGGGGGGAGCTGGTATATTGCTACTCAGAAAAGGGAGGTTCACAATCGGACAATTGTCATCATACTTGTCACATAGTCTTGATTGTAATCGTCCCCATTGTCTATCGATAGGTACAAGTCCAAGTTAGCTGCAGACGTAGATGTATCTGTGGTGTTCTTAATTTTAAGATCACTGGGATAGATAAGATGTATGTAGTCGTTAAAACGACAGTTGTTTAATTATAAAACATCATCTTTATAACAGAAACTGAAATTAAAGCACTGGGCTTACTCTTTTTGTCTGTAATAGCTCCTGAACAAGTCCGCCTCGCGTGAATATCAGAACAGATCAGCGAGTAGTGGTACACAGTTAAGTGCCCAATTGAATATTGATTGTCTGCTGTATAAATGCGCCAGTAAAGAATATTACTTTTATAAACGGGACATGAATGACGAAATATTGAATACAATTATCATATATGTTGACAGAATATTTTCCAGTTGAAAGATCTAAATTTTTAGATATGAATTAGTCCGTCCTTATTCAACGGGCGTTGATGTAAATCAGTTTGCTATATGTTGCATCTCATTATATCCGCAAGTCTCATATGTCCAAACCCTATATATTGAGCATACATAATGGGATGTAAGCGAGCAGAAATATTGAAACGTTCGGACATAATCAGACGCAAAAGGATGCGAACATAATGAGACGCAAAAGGATGCCGACATAATGAAATGGCAGGGTGCGACCATAATGAGAGACATGCGAACACTACTGCAATTGTGCACATAATGAGAAGCAACATACGTCCATATTAGTAAAGTAGATAAAACATATACTCCATCATTCAGTAATTTATTGCAATTGAGACTTTAAAATATATTCCAGAGCTTCCATACCTCAATAAGTTACTATTCATCTATAAAAAAATTGATAAATTCATTTTACAAAATCATACGGTTCTAAAACTGAAGTTAGTTATTAACAGAAACAACTTCTGATTTTTGTTTTCCTTTTTTTATATGAAAATGGCAGGTATTAACGATTGTTCCTCAGTGTACAATATTACACTGGACCATAAACTCCTGTCCAATTAAGGTTGTCTATTTAAGTCCTAATTCAGTTAGACCTCCTGTCAAGATGAAAAAAAATCCATGACAAAACATCTATTTCACAATGTATTCTTCAATAAATTACATGTGGTCCAGCCTATATCAAAAATCAGGACCTCATGTCCAAGTACATAAAACAATAAATTTTAATATATTTTTAATTCATATATGTAACAAATTAACAATAAATTCACTTTAAAAAAATAAGTTAGTTTGAAAGCACTATTTTAACCCGTCAAATTAAAAATAAACAAAGATACCGAAGTTAATTTATAAACAATATGCAAATTTCAGCAAATAATGTCTCGTCAGTTATACTCGAAGCCACATATATTGAAAACCAAATCGTGAAGAGCAGATAAAACCAAAATATCCAAAAACGTAAAGAAATGAGGCAGTAAGTTCTGACCAAAGTGTGTTTCGTTTCCTAGAATCTTATTTAAATGTGTTCTGTACATGTAATGTCCTTGAATGCATCTTTTATTGACTACAGAAAATCTTAGACATTGTGTTAGCGGCTGATTTAGGAGAATATCCTCGAGGCCAATCCCTTTTTTTAATTTTTTTTCCAAGTACTCTTTTATCAGAAATATCTGATAATAAATATCAAGATATTCAACAATTAAACGTTGTTTATGTAAAGAAGTCTCTTCAAAATCTCCTTTCTTTATAGTGGCTTGTGATTCAACAACAGTACATCAAAATAATGTTGATTGATTGATTGAATGAGGTTTTACGCCACTTTCAGCAATTTTTTAGCTATATCAAGGCGGTTACTTTTTGTTGGGGAGGACGACGGAGTACCCTGTGAGAACCGCCGACCTTCGACAAACCAAACTGACAATCCTTGTCAATTAAGGTTGGAGTCGAGCAGAGCAAATCTAGTCACGAGCGAGGCTCGAAATAACAACTCCAGTGTTGATACGCCGGTGATCAGTAGCAGATATGACTTAACTCCCAGACCACTCGGCCACTAGGCCGCACAAATAAATATGTGAAAGTAAAATTATCATCAGCATGTTATAATAACTGTTCAATATTTGTTTGATAATTCATATAAGATTATATGCGATACTCTTGTAATATCAGATCCTAGTATCAGATGTACAGTGAGATAAACTGAAAGACAATTACAGAGATATAAAAAGTACGAATGTATAAAAGATGCATTTGTTTAAAATCATCAAAACCAACCACTTCCGTCGTCACCTACAGTTTGCTGCTGTCAGCTGTAGATCTGCCCGTGTTGTTCTCGTTCAGCAGAAATATTCCTTGTGGTTTTTCTAAGAATTCTAATTTGTCGTAAACCTTTACTCCACGTACTATAGTTGAATGAACCACCCCTCTTAATTCCTTTCCCATATAAGGTGTAATCTGAAAGTATTTAATATTACATAAGAAGCTGAAGTTATAACACTGGGGAAAACTGTTTAGAGATAACATATGCTACTTCACACAATCAAAAACATTTCAACTGCATAAAGAAAGAATACAATTAAATTTAAAGAATTTTTATCGTAAGCAGTAAGTTGATACTGAAACTCCAGCCTCAAAGTTTAACTTGGACGACAAACATCATTCTACCTACTGTATCAGAAGGAATGTCATAATCAATATTAAGAGATAGTACAATACGAAACAATTCAAACAAGTAACAGAGTAGACAATAAGACAAAATCAAAAAATAAATGAAAGATGGACCTACAGGCTCCAAGGAGCCTGTATCTCTCACCTGGATTCTATGCATAACTCTGACTCAGTAAGAACAAATGTTTCACAGCAATAATCAAAGGGTGCTATCCAACATAATTCTGAAAGAAAACTACCAATATAGAACCATTTCGGCAACATTTGGTCCCAGCAGGCTTTGGAGATAAAAGGCTACTGATGTGTTTAACCCCCGTATGTTTCATTTTTAGGAACAGCGGAGGCTATGTTTGTTTTCGGTTGGGGTTATCAACAATAATTCCAAACGGGGATCATTTCCCTATAGTTTGGTAGCAATTTATCCTTTGCAGTATTTTCCAGAATTTTTTCATGAAATTCTTTGTTAATTTTTTTTTTTTTTTTTTTTTTTTGTGCAGTTAGTAAAACTATACAATGACGTCATTGTGTGCATGATTCACTATTTATTTGGAGATTAAATATTTTCAAGGGGTTTTGGATCATTTTTTCCACCTTGACCAGTTCTTAAACTATTGCTTCTAGACAGTTTGTAAGATTTAAAAGATACTTTATATAGTATCCAAAGTTCGATTTTTTTTTTCTTATTTTATATACAAGGAAATCATGTGCAAGGTAAATCGGCTGCAAATAAACCGAAATGTATTAGAAAATAATTCACTAAATCTTTTAAATGTCCTGGAAGTTGGAATTTATACCGTTAATTAAAGCAATGTAATTTATTTCAGACCTGATAGTTTTGGGTTGTGTCCTTGGAGTAATTGTCATGTTGGCTAGTATTATAGGGATAGTAATAGTGCATAAAAAGAGAAAGTAAGTGTCTAATAACACATTATGCTTTTAACCTTTTACTTTTAAAGTCAATCATTTTGATAATGAATTCAATATACGTAAAACGAAAATAAAACATTAAATATTTTTTGATTTACCGGAGTATTCCCACTTCTAATGCAACATTGTGTCCTGGTGATTCTGACTGGACGGCGCTGAATATTTCACTGAACCAGTTCCATCACTGATGCTGTCGGATAAAGATAGTGCATACCTTATTTCCGGTTATTTAAAATCAATATTTTAAAAATCGATATTTTGACAGTTGAAATTGAATAGAAATAACAATATTGTATCTTAATAATTACCGAAAACAATTATTATTATCTATGACCTGTTATATGATGGTCGCAAATATCCATTAACTTGCTTCGCTGACGTGTCGGAAGTAAACTCAATTTAAGACCATCAAATGAATGACTGATCAGAATATTTAGCAATTTTCAGCTATAGAGGGTTACTATAATGTCATAATGTTTGAATTGTTCAGATCAAAACGATACATCTATGTTCAAAAATCTGGATTCAATTGATTTATTTATCTTTAGATTAAATGAACAAAGCAATCAGTCGACAGATATGAAGACATACCTAGATACAGTAATTGAAAATGATGGTTCGGATTATGAAAACGTTTCAACTGTAAACCATTACGAAGAGTTGTTCAATGATACAAATCAGCAAGTGGTCGGCACTGGAAATGTAGTTGTCAACGAACATACTTATGTTAACGCTTGATTCTAAATACCAAAGCCATAGCATTTATTAAAGTAATTTTTTGTAGTTCTTTTTCATTTTCATATTGCCAATCGGTGTTTAATTAATATCTGCAGTAGGATCAACTTGTTGGTAGCATATTATTGGTGATGACGTAAACATTATCTGGGGTTTGACAGTTTTCTCTATTGTGGCCTAATGACGAAAGAGCTACCCTTTCTCGTTCTAATTACATCAAACACAAGTTCCTTTAATTTAGGAGAAAAAATTTCAAATTCAACTTATTTTGGACCTCTATTCATTGAAAAAAAAATATGGACTTTAAAACTTATATTATGACCATAAAATAGATTATTTCATTTGTCCAGTCGTGATTATTACTATCTAAATCTTCATATTTTCATAAGTTCTCGCCAAGGCAAGAATTTTATGATTTGAACATTTAGCGATTCTAAAGTGGAGTAATCCAATAATCCACTGAATACATTATGTATACATGTACAACATAACCATTGTAGCCTTTTAGTTCTCTGAAGATGTCCGATATACTTAGTAACATTTGTTTTACTTAATATTATCCTTCTTTGCAATCATTTTAACGATAGTCAAAAGCAGTGAAGCACTGTAGTTCAAATTCGTATCATAGTATCCTTCTTAATGTTTCACAAACACATGACCTTCTGTGTTTTTCAGATGTAAATTTTCCTTAATATATATGTATATATTTGTACAATTGTAAAAGTGTCTAAATCGGGTCCGATTTGACAAGTTATGCAATATGGCATGTTTACATGTATATAGATGAGGAAAACACAGCACATACTGAAGACTCTTGGTCATTGAAACTAGAGGTTCACTTGAGCTTGTATCCTATGGTTATCTGACTTGTGAACTTCGGTATTCTTCTCATTCTAACAATATCAGAATGTAGCGAAAATTGTTCAGGACCTTTCAAGCATCATTTAGTTAAGTCTGATTATATTTGGTATAGTAATTCTGAAGGAACACACATTTCCGACAATCATATGTTTAAGTATTTTCCCAGTTGCAGCTGTCATGGATTTTCGAAAGGTAAACAATACCTGGCTGGGATATTGCTAGGACTAATCATGACAATTTTATTTTAAATTCTATCAGATCTGTTAGTATCTGATCAAAAGATTTGCGAAATTTCAACGATAACGATTTTGAGCCCATTGTGCAACCATCCTGGATTTCCAACTGCACCAAAATGTAAAAACTATTGGTCAAACCTTCCAAACAATATTTGTGAGAAGTTTTATTCCATTTCGTACAGTGGATCTCACAAAAAAAGATGTTTTTCAGCATATTTCCCATAGGGTCCTTTGTTAACGTGTGTTCCGTGATATCGGCCATCATGGATTTTTGATATGTCCAAAAAATAACAATACTTAGTCAGGATCTTGCAAGGATTAATTGTGCCAAGCTTACATTCGGTCAACCCTGTAGTATCTAACAAAATGATTTTAGAAATTTCAGCCTTTGAGCACCCAGTATGCCCCATGGCGACCATGTTGGATTTCCAACAGCCCCAAAATATAACACCTTTGTCAGAACCTTCCGAGCAAAATTTCTGCAAAGTTTGATTTCATTTGGTGCAGTGGTTCTGAAGAAGATTTTTCATCATATTTCTATTAAGATCGTATGTTAATCTATGTTCTTGGTGGCCCCGATCTTGGATCTACCAGATCAACACTTAAATTGCAACTAGTCAGGTCCAATATGGTACCAGGCGACCATCTTAGATTTCCACCCACCTCGAAAAGGAACAACACATCGCTAGAGCCTTCCATGAAGCTTTTCTGCCAGGTTTGGTTCATACTGGCCGACGACAGGCGACGGATGAAGGTCACCAAGTAAAGACCTGATATCAACTTAAGGTTTGGGTGAGCTAAAAAGAATATACATGATGTATACATACAACAAAATTCACACAATGAACGGCATAAAGAAATTTAAATTAATGCTAACTGTTAACTGGTATGCAAACGCCATAGATATGTTCAAAACTACTAGCTGCAGTTGTGAAGAACATAAACTCTAATTGAAATTCAGCAAAAACCATTTCAGAAAAATAAATAAATAAAATTAAATAAAAATAAACAAGAATGAAATACCTTTACAAATGTAAGTATAAAGAAATTCAAGCAGTTATCAAGATATTAAATATGGGATAAAGGGTGGGTATGGGTAATAACTGGATCACCGAATTTTCAACTGCAGGATTTCCACATATAGGTGTACTAATAATTTCAAGTAGCCTACAAAATAAATTCGAGGTGTTAATAGAAGTAAAGACATTTGTTTTAAGTACTGGATGATTATGATTAAAAAATAACAATATAACAAATGCTTTAAGTAACTCTACTCTGCTTTATGCTAATATCTGAATAGCTACTTAAAAATCCCAGATAACTTAAATTGAAAGCAAAATAATATTTTCAACCCCAGAGCCAGTCAAAAGAAACGTATTAAGTTCTTGGCTAGCGGTCCCCAGATTACAATAAAACAAATATTTCTAGCAGGTGATAATGGACAATGTCACACTTTATCAACTTTTTTGGATTGATCTACTGGAGGGAAGATAGGCATTTCAAAATTTGATAGTTCTGTATTTTGTTTATGAAATCTGATAGGTTATAAGTCGGATAAAGAATTGGGGTACGTATTAATGTTCATCAAACAGCCTCAAAATCGAAGGGTATGTTTTAAAACCCTTCCCCCTTCAGGCTCGGGGCTTCAAAAATACACTTCGATTTTCTTGCTGTTCAATGACCATACATTATGGTACTTTAAAAGGAGGAAAACTGTATATTGTTAGTGTCTCATCAAAAGACTTGTCTTTATAATGACAGTGATGGCGTCAAACATCGGATAAGTTGTACTAGCGTAGTTGACAGCTGTGTTTTGAGTTGTAAGGAAACCGAAACGTTCACCGGAAAAAGGAATTATTAGAATTTATTAGAATTTTTCATCGTGTTAATTAAACTTAAAGGGAAAAGCATAAGCTTTGAAATTGTATATATATTGTAAGCGTTAAATAATATGACGCTGCATTCGAAAGAAAAATAAGAAACGCCTTTACTTTATCAGTAAATATGGTTTCCTAAGCTCTATCTGCCTTTTGTTCACAGTATATATAAAAGTCTACAAATGCAATGAATCGAATACCGAAGTTCACAAGTCAGATATATCCATAGGACCAGACAAGACCGTTATCAACAAAGGATCAAACACAAACACAAACGTGAAAGCAAAACGCAGAAACGATACTAAAAGTTAAAGCTAGGACAATATGAACTCCTATAAAAACCTGGAATGACATCAAGTGCTCCGAAAGATTAAGTATGTCCAGTTACACTAGCACTACAAAACAGCTAAAGTCAGAAAAGTTTTTGTACCAGCTTGTAATAACGTTTACACGACCTGTCTGCCTTTCTCTGAAATTTCTTAATTTTACTTAACTAGAATCTGTATTGTACTTAAAAGTCTGAAAAAGTCTGAAAAATGCCTGAAAGTGTCTGAATATAGTCTGATTTCAGACTCATCCCCGTCTTAACCAGTCTGTAAAGTCTAAAACTGTCTTGACCCTGCCTGAACCAATCTGGAAAGTCTGAAACTGTCTTGACCCTGTCTGGAAAGTCTGAAACTGTCTCTATGGTGTCTGAACCAGTCTGAGTTTGTCTTGACTTTGTATGAATCAGTCTAAATACTGTTTGAATTAGTTCTCTACCTTGTAAAACCCATATGTTTTAGACATTGTGCCCATAAAAGGCATTATGTTTAGGTATTCATTTTTTTTTATCAATTACTATTTCATCGTTTGTGGAATAGTTTGGCCACATTAGGCCACATTTTGCATAGTAAAACGTATAAATATATTTTCTTGCATGTGTTATATACAAAAATGTACAGTACAGTAAATCTCTTTTTCTTAAAATAAATTCACTAACTGAGCATTTTGTAAATAAATAAAAATGCAATTGTTCAAAATACCCAACAAAATATAACTATATTGTCTATAAAAAGTTTAAATGTAAATGTATCACTTGTAATACAACTTATGTATACTAAAAAATTGTACGTATTGAAAAAAAACTGTTTTTCGATTGAACTTAAATTATTAGTAAAAATTAAAATAATGTCTTCATGAAAAGACATGTTTTATACTTTAGGGATGATTAACTATAATTTTGTAAACTTCAATTTTATTATTTAAGACAAAATTATAGTATCCTTAATCAAACTGCACAGGTAGATAAAATTGTTTATTTTGATGCCAACATCTGTAGCCATACTTGCCTATTTATAAATTTTATTGGTTTTCAATAAACAAAATGCTGGGGAAACTGAGTTACAAGGATTGAAAGTTGAATCCTTGTCAAAGTAAATTTGTAATGGAAAATCATCAGTGCATAAAACAAGTCTAAATAATGTCATGCTAAGATAACCCATGTTTATATGGGTGCAGTCAGGATCAAGACTAGATCGGAGAGTGTCAACTTATTCAGAATGCTCAGACAAATCCATATTCGACCACGACATTGTCAGACTCTTCAGACTGTCGAGAGAGTTTCACACTTTTCAGACTGGATAAGACAGGAATGCGTCTTGAGTCAGACTGTACTCAGACACTTTCAGTTTTTGTCAGTCTTATTCATACTTTTAAGTACAATCCAGATTCTAGTTAAGTAAAATTAAGAAAATTTCAGACAAAGTCAGATCGAGTAAAAGTTAGTACAATATAGTAAAAAAACTGGCCGTTTCAGACTTTCGCTGTTTTGTAGTGTAAGTACATGTATTAGCGTAGCAAAAAAAAACCGTATATTAGATGATCTATTGCACGAATGCATTTTTTACAATGTATGACAAAAAGCTAGTTGAAAGATGTTTATGTAATAGTAATAAAAAGACTAACGAAATAAACAATATATTAACATTACAACAAAAATTGTATTTCCAATACTTGATTGGATCACATTTTTAACTTTCCATAGACATGTGCATTAAAAAATCTGCAAGAAATAAACAATTAGCAGAATATAGTACATGATATGACCAAGACAGTAGATCCGCCGAAAATACGAGGAGAAACATCATATCACAGTTTATAAATTAATCTCAGAGTTCGGCATACTCTGTCGCGCTTGAATTATCATTTTATTCATTTTATATGTTTATTTATTTATTTATGGCACACACTTTCTTGAGATGTATACAATACTATCATATGCGGCGGAATAAGGTACGGATCTAATGCCGAAAATGGCAAACAAAGCAATACTGTACGAAAAAGTTTACACTAAAGCATAGCACTACTACATTCAAACATGTTAAAAGCGAGATACCAGATACTGGTTGATACAGATTCTAATGCTGAAGTTCATATATTAACTAAAAGGGGGTTCAAAAACTATTTGGTCCTGGCTGGAGGCAGTAGCTTAACAAATAAACAGATGTTGGCTTTTGACGATGACTTCGACCGATAAAAGGAATGTCGAACTCTTTTTAAACTTCGGATTCTCAGAGATAAATTTTGCCATAAGCACTAAATAAAAAAGAGTAATTACATATCATCACACCATACCACAAAAGGTTATGACATTTTTTTTTTGCGTAATGCTCATCTGTCGCACAAATTAATATAGGCATCGTTGATCTTTACTACGTATAAAAGCATTCTTTTGCTTGTATATACAGAAGAAACATAAATAGTACCTTTGCAACTACGGTACCTGCAGTTTCACACACACACACACACACACACACACACACACATATAATGTACCTGTCTAATTTTGTAAAACTACACGCGTTATATGAATTATTAGACAAAGTTAAAAATTGAATATAAATGATTAAACATGATATATTGCCCTGTATTTCACCTTTTTTTTAAAACTACCGTCGTATGTTCATTAGTATATACTATGCTTAAACATATCTTTACCACAGATTGCTTGGTATCGGATTCCAATAAAAACTTTAAGATGTAGGTTCTGTTAAACGCATAATTGAAAAAATAAATACAGACCATACAGAAGTCAACGAGATACGGTCAACAGCTGATTTTTACTTAACCGTTTTAGAATTAATAACATATACATGTAGATGTGTCTGTATATTTTGTAGTATATATTCGTAGCACTGTCCAAAACTAATGTATTCATTTTAGCATTTGTTTTCTACAGTTGAAACTTATCTGGTAATTTCCTTTCTGTTTGACAGGAATACATTAATATTGATTCCGTTCCTTCCAATTCTCAGCGTAAATCATTTACCTATGACTCTGACAGACCAAAACAATGGCATGGTGAAAACGATCTGTGGGCTTACGGATTCTGGTAAATTAAACATATATTTTCCTGTTGATAAGTTCAATTGTGAAAGTAGTCTTTCATTAAAAGCAATTTATACATATCAGTAAAATTAATATATACACAGCCACCTTAACAAAGGTGTGGACGGGTCAATATGTGTTGATGACAATATTGATATTTTATCTGCAGGTCGTCAGTTTCTTACGTGGAGGTGATTAAAACATTATCCAATCTGTTGAAACAGTAAATACATTCTTAATTTATCAGAAATTTAGTACCATGAACACTGTTTTCCCTTATGGAATGTTTACATTCCTTCCTTGTAGACATTCACAAACTTAAAACTAGAAAGCTCCCAGACATGGACCATTGAGTAGTCCGAACTATGCACATTTTTAAGTATTAGGGGTAATTCAAGGAAAAAAATGTGTTGTTATTATTTCAACATTTTGTTGTTTGTAAATAACAAAGTAATTCAAATTGTATTTTCTATCTGATAACTTTAACATGTACATCAATATTTCTAAGGCAATGGAGCTGGGCAGACAGGGCTATCAAAGTACAACACATTGATGCGCAACATAAAAGTATTACATTAGCGAAACCAACAGTTTTCGGGCTTAGAACAGGTAATTATTATTAAGCATAGCCTATTTTAAGGAATTTCTGTGCATATTAGTTCTCTTGTTGTTTACGATAAGAGGTCTCATGGTTGGAAAATTCGCACATGCTGACCCCAAGTTACCATTTTCCTTCAACCTTGATTGTTAAAGAATTGACATTGTTTCATGTGATGTTCGACGATTAAGAAATAGTTTCAGTCATGATCACACTTGACATATCTGCCATAAAACTGTAATACTTGACGAATAACATGCGTTACAAATAGAGTGACAGTACGTAGTTACATTATTACCATGATACCTATATATAAACGGTATTTTGTGGCCATCTTTTTAAGATACAAGAAGGAGACTTGTTTCCCCCCCCCCAAAATAAAACAAGACAGAATAAATCCATCAAGATTTAGCGCATAAACGAAGGCGGGATACCCTGATACTGCATGTATAATTTTTTTTAATAAATCTGGTTTTATACACTGGAAAGTATATTAAAGTTGAGGTTTACCTCTTGTAATGATATCCTCAGCTGTTTTCGGCTGTAGTTTTTGGGTTTACCGTCCTCTTGCAATGCTATCCTTTGATGTGTTTGGCTGTAGTTTTTGGGTTTATTCCTCTCTTGCAGTGATATCCTCTGCTGGTTTCGGCTGTAGTTTTTGGGTTTACCCCCTCTTGCAATGTTATACTTAGCGGTGCCCGGCTGTAGTTTCTGGGTAAATTTGGCTGTTTTGTTCTAAAAAATTTGTGATTCCGGGATAGGCTTAAAAAATTTAATTAGAACCGTCGCTCAAATTTATAAAGAACGCTGTCATGAGTTGGTTGGTCATTAAAGTATGTCTATCTTAAAACTTATTGTAGACATGTTCCCCATATTGCAGACTGTCTTACTGAGAGTCTGACTTATATACCGACTCTGAGAACTGAAATTCTCAACGGCTATGGCACTCAAAGCACGGATGATTGACCAATCTATAGACTTGGTTCCACTCTGGATGTGCGTCACACTTTGTATTCTGCTATATTGTGTACCTTCTGTGTCTGTATCAGTGTTGTCGTGACACAATTGTGGTTATTTGTTATTAATTATTCCTTGGTGTTTTTCTGTTGATTTTCTCACTATCTAGTTCTGACATACTGTTGAAGAATACAAGTGTAATCCTATACTATAACAGAATGCAAGACGCAAAAAAATCATAAGCAACAATGAAACGAAAACACTACATACATAATTTACAATGTATAAAACGTATCTATGTAAGTGATTGGCTGTTCCACAAAATACGGACCCTCAAAGGAAGAAATTCTAGCATATCCGACAAAAAATGCTTCATGACTCAAGTAACAACATAATCAAATATGTTGACATCCAAAACTCGTTCCTTACATCTAATGTGCATTAGAAAACATGTGTTATAGAAATGCTGTATACGTTATTCACATATAAATAGGATGAATCATGTTATATAGTATACCCAACGCCTAAAACGTTCACCGTGAAAACAATATTGTTTTAAAAATTAATTAACTAGTTAATTCCAAATGGTATACATAAAAATTGTTCCTTGTGGAACACCGTAAAAGACTTGGTAAAATTTTGTTATACGTTCAATCAACCATATCTCTGCGCGGCTTCAGTGAAAGCTCAATATTTTCATGTGTAACCCATGTTGAAGTTTTGTAACTTCTTATTGACCGCACTTGGCAAGGATTTGCCTACTCCTAAAGACTTTCCCAGCAACTCTTCACAAAAGACCATAATTCCTTCCAAATACAAAACAAATTCTAATAGCTCTCAAACTATCATATCAAATTCCACTTCAGATATAGCACCAGAAGTTTCTTTTGTTCAAGCAGCTAATTCTAGATCTTCAAAAGGTTTATCATCTAAACCAAT
>JAOXYI010010669.1:0-13666 GCA_028566495.1 Lithophaga antillarum
GGGGGGGTTACATTCAAGGTTATACGACAAGCGTGATGACTACAATTTTCCAATTATGAACTTTCCTTTTCTGAGTAGCATTATACCAGCGTCGCCGGCGTATAGCGTTTATATTTCATAATTGATACGCTGCTCTATGGCTTGTGTCCACTATAGCGGATTTCTAGAGGGTTATTACTGTCACAAAAGCTACTCAAGGCAATGTCAAACCCAAATTAATTTCTTCACTTCGGAAATTTTATGGTCGCCATCACGAGTTGATCGAATTGTATGGAGTGTCGATCCGTACCACAGATGATTACGGACATGTTCCTTAGTATCTTTGTCATTATCCGTTCTCCTCACCTGATTTACGACTTATTACGGGCTTTTGTACACTGGACAATACTACGGGTGTCACTTGTGAAGCAGGACATGTTTTTACCCTTCCGGAGCACCTGATGTCACTCCGGTTTTTATGGGAGTTCGTATTGTCCTAGCTTTAGTTTTCAGCGTTGTGCTTCGTTATTTTTCCCATTCTATTTTCTCTCGATTCTATAAAACATTTATCATGTTTTGAGCTATATTTGCGACAAATCAGTAAAACCTTATTATTTGTGAATTACTTGCAAATTAATATTTAAATTAATATTTAAAAGCCATACTCAACTTAAGAAAAAAACAAGCAATAATACGCTTATTTTCACATTATTTGTCGTCTGAAATTTCCCACAATTCAACTGAAAAACATCAGTATAAATATAACCGAGGAAAAAGTGACGTTAAGGAACTTTTCATACGAATTCAAAAAGTGCTAATAAATTACATTTCTCAAATTCTAAATTGAATACTTATGTATTTAAAATCATTGTTTATTTTCAAATACCGATGTAGATTATTGATATACATTGACAACGGTCTTGCGTTTAATGCAACTGTGGTAAAGTGTCGATTATCGACTAAATACCGAAATTCGATAACCCACGAATTTATCGGGTTATATTTGGGAGACCTAGCTGATTACCGCAGCCTCTCGTTGCCAAGTGAGTGCTCTAATGATCTAGTTCCCACATAAAATGGAGTTACCGCAGTTACAGAAATTCAATGCTTTTGAGACTGAAAATGCCGAAATCTGGATAACTCGCTATGAACTAATGTGTGAAGCTGCAAAATGGGACGAAATTCAAGCAACAAGAGCTTTCGTTTGTTTTATAGACAATAATGCCCTAGCGTGGTATATGTTACTCGACGACGAGGACAGAAAGAGTAAAGAGAAACTGTTCAAGAAATTTAGACAGCGCTTTTGTAAAACAGACGCAGAGAAAATTACTTTCTGGAAGGAGGCCGCAAATCTTAAACAGACAGATCAAGAAACTGTATCGGAATTTATTTCCCGTCTTGAGAGACTTTGTTTTATGGCCGGTGAAAAATTATGGTTAGAGCGGTTTATATTTGGAGGACTTAGACCTGAATTTAGAGTGCCATTCGTCACAGCAACTGGTCTTAAACAAAAATACTCCGTTGAAGAAGCCGTAAGAGCAGCGAAGTTGGCCGAAGTCGCCGTACAACCGAGATCAACGCCGAAGTTGGAAGCCAGGACCACCACTACCGATACAGCAACTACACAACGCATTAGAAGCAGTGGTAAGTACGATACATACTGGCAAAGTAGTGAACGTATAGAAAGTGCACACATACCTCTTGTAAATATTATTGATGTTCGAAATAAAAAAAAGCCCCCAAATCAAAAGTACCGCAAATAATAACTATTTTCTCAAAGATAGTGCTAAGTATAGTAATTTTTCCCGTATATCAAAGAACAGGTTCAACAAGGTTAAGTTCGATCCGCGTAAGTGCTACAAATCTTCAACTGTTCTAAATCTTTTTGCTCATTCAGATAATAACTCCAAAGCTGACTGTAAGGTTAATGTAAGAATAGGATCTTCGGTTTTGCTTTCTCTTGTTGATACTGGTGCTGCCGTTTCTGTTATAAATAATAATACTTTTAAATCATTAAAGGTAGACAAACAATTTCCTGTGGTTAAATCTGAATTACTTGGAGTTCGAGGTGTCAATGATAATTTTATTAGAGTATTAGGCAAAGTTACACTCCCGATTGAAATAGGGAAACTCACACTGTATCAGGATTTTTGTATTTTAGATGATGTCAATATGCCACTTATTTTAGGCCGTGACTTCATGCATGATCAAAAAGCTGAGATAAGTTTCCCAAAACAGATATTATCATTGCAAAACGGAATGACAGAAGTTTCTCTAAGTCACACTCAAACTCGGGACAGTACGAGCAATTTTGTTCGCATTGTTTCCGATATTACATTTCAACCAAGACAAAGAGTATTTTTTCCAGTTAAAATAGACTGTATTGAGAAAAGTGTATCAGGCATAATTGAACCAAACTTTTCACTAGTCGGCAAACATAATGTTTTAGGGGCACGTTGCTTAATACACACACAAAAAGAAAATTCTGTATTTGAAATTTTAAATCCTACCAACGCTGAAATTACATTAAAACAAAACACTGTAGTTGGCAATTTTATAGAAATTCCAGAAAATAATATTTTTGGAGAGTTAAACGAAAAGATAGATTTTGTAAATAGTATCAGTACTGGTGAAAAATTAAAATCAGATAGTCATTATGTGAAAATAGCTAAAGACATGGGTGTCGATCTTTCAAAATCAGATTTAAACGAAACTCAAAAATACCAGTTGTTGACTCTGTTAGGGCAATATAGGCAAGCCTTTGCCAAAGATTTATCGGAATTAGGCTGTACCAAAATAGGCAAACACATCATTGACACAGGCGAGGCAAACCCAATCAGACAATTTCCGTATCGGACCACCCCGAAAGCGAAAGAAGAATTAAATCAGCATCTGGACGAAATGGAAAAGAGAGGCATAATCCGGAAGAGTATATCTCCGTGGAGTAGCCCAATTTTACTCGTAGCTAAACCAAACGGCGAGAAAAGAGTATGCGTGGACTATCGCAAGCTCAACAATATCAGCAAAATCTTCACGCAGTTGCTCCCAAACATGTCAGACGTACTCGATACACTCGGAGAGAAGCAGGCTCAAACGTATAGCGTCTGTGATATGAGGCAGGGATTCTGGCAGCTAGAGCTAGACGAGGCATCCAAAGAAAAGACCGCTTTTATGACGCACAGGGGTCAATATGAATTCAACAGACTTCCATATGGCCTGGCAAATTCACCAGCAACATTCAACATGGTGATGAATGAAGTCATACGGGACCTCAACTGGAAAAACGCGTTAGTTTACGTAGACGATATCCTGATTTATAGTAAGAACTTTGAAGAACACCTATGTCATTTAGCGGCTCTTTTTGATAAACTGATAGAGGCTAATTTGAAACTAAAACCGTCCAAATGCCAGTTTGCATGTAAGGAGGTCCGATATTTGGGACATATCATCACCAAAGAAGGCATAGCGGTAGACCCAGAAAAGACAGCATCAATACAGTCATATTCGGCACCGAAAAATGTAAAAGAAGTACGCATGTTTCTTGGTTTATGTAATTATTATAGAAAATTTATACACAACTATTCCAAAATAACAACGCCTCTTAACAAACTGCTGCAAAAGGATCAGCCGTTTCAGTGGACAGACGACTGCCAACGCTCCCTTGAAACATTTAAGGCGAAACTCACGTCAGCTCCAATCCTAGTGTTCCCGGATTTCAACAAAGAGTTCGTTCTTCACATCGACGCCAGTGGTACTGCAATAGGATACGTTTTACGCCAGCACGACAAAGACAAAAAACTCCGAGTTATTGCATATGGCGGACGTATGTTACGAAAACCAGAATAAAAGTGGGATGTAAAAGACAGAGAACGCCTAGCACTCGTTGTAGCAATTAAACAGTTTTACGTTTACCTAGCTAACAACAAGTTTCACATGTACACGGACCATATAGCTTTGCAATACCTGCACCGCATTAAAGAGAGCACCGGGCGTTTAGCAAGATGGTCTATGTATCTCCAGTCATACAATTTTGAGGTTCATTACCAACCCGGAAAGGAGAACATATGCGCAGATTTCTTATCCAGAATACAGCATCCGGAGCACCAGCGTCAGCGTCGGCCTAGCATAGAGGTTATAGTGGACCAAACCGAAGAACTTACAGATTCAGAAGCATATCGTGAATCTCGATTTCAAGACAACAAGAAAAATTATTCAATTATTAAGACGGAGCCATGCTCATCTACGAAAACTGTTTCCGCTTTACAAGCAGTCATAGAAGCAGAAAATAGATATCGTGACCTAGATCCAGTAGCACACATCCTTCAGACTACGCCTGTTACTCGTGACAATATAAAATTAGCTCAGCGTCAAGATGAGGACATAAGGCAGATGTGTGATTATATAGAAAAAAACACGCTTCCAGAAGACAGAAAACTAGCAGACACCATAGTTAGAGAGTCTAATCATTACGTGTTATCGGATGGCATATTGTTTCATCATTATTATCCAAGAGGGAAGGGTCATATGTCAGACAGAGTTATAAAACAGCTTGTTGTACCAAAATCCCTGAGAAATGACGTCCTGCTATCCTACCATGATGCAATTATTGCGGCACATCCGGGTCTCGACCGAACTTACAACAACATTAGACTCAAATATTTTTGGAAGAAAATGTATTCGGATATAGAGGAATACGTAAAAACCTGTATAGAATGTCAACAGGGCAAGACAAATCCGCATTCTAAAAAGGCACCATTACAGCCACTTCCGGCAACTGGCGTATTTGAAAGAATGCACATGGACATTCTGTGCAATTTACCGAAATCAGCAGACGGTTTCAACCAGATTTTGCTCGTGGTTTGTCCATTCTCAAAGTGGTGTGAAGCTTTTCCAATGAGAACTGGCGGAGCCAAAGAAACTGCAAGAATTCTTTTCAACGAGATTATATGCAGATTTGGTCCTTGTAGAGAAATTCTTACAGATTTAGGCAAAAATTTCACTTCAAACCTCATAAAAGAAATCTGCAAAATTTTCCAGATCACAAAACTCAACACATCATCTTATCATCCAGAATGTAATGCTGCAACCGAACGACAGAACCGTACGTTGGCAACATCGTTGAGAATGTATTGTCATGACAACCAATCAACATGGCCAGACTACTTACAAGGTGTCATGATGGGTTACAGAAACTCAATATCAACAGAATCGACTCATTATAGTCCATATTATTTGGTCTTTGGGAGAGAACCTCGGAATCCTATCGACATTGCACTAATTCCAGAATCAACGCAAGGGTTGAGCAGAGAAGCACAGTCAGCATTGAAACTGATTGTCGATAACCTTACCATTGCAAGAAAAGTTGCGAAGACGAATATTGAAGCCGCACAAGAAAAATATAAGGCGCAACATAACAAAAACGTAGAGGTGCCGAAATTTTTCGTATTAGACCGAGTATGGCTGTACTGTACACGGACACCGGTTGGATTATCGCCCAAACTACAACGGAAGTGGACTGGACCATATTATATTTCGGCACATGTAGACGAATATACTTACCGTTTGCGTAGATGTTCTGATCATAAAGTACTGAAGGCTCCAGTGCATGCAAATCGACTGAAAAAGTTTCACGATCCTAAAAATCGCCCCACAAACCCACCCGAGGACGTCAATGAAGAAGAGGACTTGAACCCAGAGGAAATTGTGAATATGCCGGAACTCCTTAACAGAGTCAATGACACGATTTCAAATCATAGGAACAGTCAAATAGAGAATGCTAATCAAAATAAAAATACGCAGTTAAAATCTCATAACATACTTCCTCAGAATAAACAAAATCAGAATACCCAAACAGATAAAAATTTTCAAAACAAACAAAACCAAAACGATTTTTATGATGTAGAAAGAATTATTAAGTGCAGAAAAAGAGGAAAACTGAAAGAATATTTAATAAAATGGCAAGGTTACAGTAATGCTGAAAATACATGGGAACCTTCCCATCACATACCTTATCATTTGATTCAGCAATTTCATGCTCAAAATCAAACCAAAAACAAGCAAAAACGGAAGTAGATAATTGTGAATATAGCTAGGCCAAGCTTTATTTACAATTCATTGTCTCACCAAGTCTGATCAACTTCGTGAGACACTCATTTAAATTCATTAAATGAAAATGTACATAATTATTGTAACTTTAATGTTAACTTTCAAGTTGAGGTATATTTTTACACATGTAGACTCTTAAGTTTTAACCTTTATACTGTTTTGAACATAAAAGTAAATGTAGAAATTTTCACACACATAAAACACACACACACAGAGTAAGGAAGTATATTCATACTAGGTACAATATTCTGTGTTTTACATAACATTCAAGCTTATGTCTATATATCTGGGTTGTATCATAGGACCTAATGTTTTACACAAGTGAACGGTCGTAACGTTGAACCAAGATCTTAGAACTTATGTATTAAATAAGTTGTCGTTATTTATTTATTATTTTTTTTTATTCCATAAATTATTTATGTAAATGTCAACACAGACTGTCAGTGGTTTAGAAATTTGTTTAGTTTAAATTTTGGCCGGAAATGAGAGTATAAGAGAGACTCGTCACCTGTCTTGTGTTCTTGTTTCCATTTGTAGGTACAGGAGTGACGACCCTGTATACTACTTAAACCTATGCATACTTTTAGTGAAAACCTGTGTTACACGTATAGCCACTGATAGTCACCGAATCCTATTGTCTGGATAGTATAATAATTTTTACTATGACATAATCTCGGGATTTTTTTTTCTCTAGTTATTTAGATAGCTAACTGTCTATATAAGTTACCCCTCCGGACCCCTTTTACTTCAGTCTCGTTCATGGTGCGTTATTTTCACCTTACTTTTTATGTTGCATACCTATAAATGTATTAGATAGGTATCGTATGGATTTTTTTCCCAGTCGTAATATTTATCATGTCCCCTTCCACATACCCCTCCCCCCATTTTCGTGTCATTAACGACCCAAAGTGTGCATTTTCTATACGTGTATGTTCAGTATGTATCTCACTTTCAGCTACCGGAAGGAGAATTGTGCGTCTTTGTGCTCGGGACGAGCACTTCGGGGAGCAGTGGAGAATATAACCGAGGAAAAAGTGACGTTGAGGAACAACAAAGGAGCAATTACCTGTTTTACGAATTTTGCCTGAGGACAATAATCGGATTAAATTATATAAGACTGGACAATAATACTTTATATTTTATTAGTTGTCGTTTAAAAGAATTGATTTTATATTGTCTAATTTATGTTGATTTTATTCTTTGTTAGGCAGTTTGTCCTTAACTCTCAAACTGGACACATGTAAATAAAATTGTATATATTGACAACGGTCTTGCGTTTAATGCAACTGTGGTAAAGTGTCGATTATAGACTAAATACCGAAATTCGATAACCCACGAATTTATTGGGTTATATTTGGGGAGGCCTAGCTGATTACCGCAGCCTCTCGTTGCCAAGTGAGTGCTCTAATGATCTAGTTCCCACATAAAATGGAGTTACCGCAGTTACAGAAATTCAATGCTTTTGAGACTGAAAATGCCGAAATCTGGATAACTCGCTATGAACTAATGTGTGAAGCTGCAAAATGGGACGAAATTCAAGCAACAAGAGCTTTCGTTTGTTTTATAGACAATAATGCCCTAGCGTGGTATATGTTACTCGACGACGAGGACAGAAAGAGTAAAGAGAAACTGTTCAAGAAATTTAGACAGCGCTTTTGTAAAACAGACGCAGAGAAAATTACTTTCTGGAAGGAGGCCGCAAATCTTAAACAGACAGATCAAGAAACTGTATCGGAATTTATTTCCCGTCTTGAGAGACTTTGTTTTATGGCCGGTGAAAAATTATGGTTAGAGCGGTTTATATTTGGAGGACTTAGACCTGAATTTAGAGTGCCATTCGTCACAGCAACTGGTCTTAAACAAAAATACTCCGTTGAAGAAGCCGTAAGAGCAGCGAAGTTGGCCGAAGTCGCCGTACAACCGAGATCAACGCCGAAGTTGGAAGCCAGGACCACCACTACCGATACAGCAACTACACAACGCATTAGAAGCAGTGGTAAGTACGATACATACTGGCAAAGTAGTGAACGTATAGAAAGTGCACACATACCTCTTGTAAATATTATTGATGTTCGAAATAAAAAAAAGCCCCCAAATCAAAAGTACCGCAAATAATAACTATTTTCTCAAAGATAGTGCTAAGTATAGTAATTTTTCCCGTATATCAAAGAACAGGTTCAACAAGGTTAAGTTCGATCCGCGTAAGTGCTACAAATCTTCAACTGTTCTAAATCTTTTTGCTCATTCAGATAATAACTCCAAAGCTGACTGTAAGGTTAATGTAAGAATAGGATCTTCGGTTTTGCTTTCTCTTGTTGATACTGGTGCTGCCGTTTCTGTTATAAATAATAATACTTTTAAATCATTAAAGGTAGACAAACAATTTCCTGTGGTTAAATCTGAATTACTTGGAGTTCGAGGTGTCAATGATAATTTTATTAGAGTATTAGGCAAAGTTACACTCCCGATTGAAATAGGGAAACTCACACTGTATCAGGATTTTTGTATTTTAGATGATGTCAATATGCCACTTATTTTAGGCCGTGACTTCATGCATGATCAAAAAGCTGAGATAAGTTTCCCAAAACAGATATTATCATTGCAAAACGGAATGACAGAAGTTTCTCTAAGTCACACTCAAACTCGGGACAGTACGAGCAATTTTGTTCGCATTGTTTCCGATATTACATTTCAACCAAGACAAAGAGTATTTTTTCCAGTTAAAATAGACTGTATTGAGAAAAGTGTATCAGGCATAATTGAACCAAACTTTTCACTAGTCGGCAAACATAATGTTTTAGGGGCACGTTGCTTAATACACACACAAAAAGAAAATTCTGTATTTGAAATTTTAAATCCTACCAACGCTGAAATTACATTAAAACAAAACACTGTAGTTGGCAATTTTATAGAAATTCCAGAAAATAATATTTTTGGAGAGTTAAACGAAAAGATAGATTTTGTAAATAGTATCAGTACTGGTGAAAAATTAAAATCAGATAGTCATTATGTGAAAATAGCTAAAGACATGGGTGTCGATCTTTCAAAATCAGATTTAAACGAAACTCAAAAATACCAGTTGTTGACTCTGTTAGGGCAATATAGGCAAGCCTTTGCCAAAGATTTATCGGAATTAGGCTGTACCAAAATAGGCAAACACATCATTGACACAGGCGAGGCAAACCCAATCAGACAATTTCCGTATCGGACCACCCCGAAAGCGAAAGAAGAATTAAATCAGCATCTGGACGAAATGGAAAAGAGAGGCATAATCCGGAAGAGTATATCTCCGTGGAGTAGCCCAATTTTACTCGTAGCTAAACCAAACGGCGAGAAAAGAGTATGCGTGGACTATCGCAAGCTCAACAATATCAGCAAAATCTTCACGCAGTTGCTCCCAAACATGTCAGACGTACTCGATACACTCGGAGAGAAGCAGGCTCAAACGTATAGCGTCTGTGATATGAGGCAGGGATTCTGGCAGCTAGAGCTAGACGAGGCATCCAAAGAAAAGACCGCTTTTATGACGCACAGGGGTCAATATGAATTCAACAGACTTCCATATGGCCTGGCAAATTCACCAGCAACATTCAACATGGTGATGAATGAAGTCATACGGGACCTCAACTGGAAAAACGCGTTAGTTTACGTAGACGATATCCTGATTTATAGTAAGAACTTTGAAGAACACCTATGTCATTTAGCGGCTCTTTTTGATAAACTGATAGAGGCTAATTTGAAACTAAAACCGTCCAAATGCCAGTTTGCATGTAAGGAGGTCCGATATTTGGGACATATCATCACCAAAGAAGGCATAGCGGTAGACCCAGAAAAGACAGCATCAATACAGTCATATTCGGCACCGAAAAATGTAAAAGAAGTACGCATGTTTCTTGGTTTATGTAATTATTATAGAAAATTTATACACAACTATTCCAAAATAACAACGCCTCTTAACAAACTGCTGCAAAAGGATCAGCCGTTTCAGTGGACAGACGACTGCCAACGCTCCCTTGAAACATTTAAGGCGAAACTCACGTCAGCTCCAATCCTAGTGTTCCCGGATTTCAACAAAGAGTTCGTTCTTCACATCGACGCCAGTGGTACTGCAATAGGATACGTTTTACGCCAGCACGACAAAGACAAAAAACTCCGAGTTATTGCATATGGCGGACGTATGTTACGAAAACCAGAATAAAAGTGGGATGTAAAAGACAGAGAACGCCTAGCACTCGTTGTAGCAATTAAACAGTTTTACGTTTACCTAGCTAACAACAAGTTTCACATGTACACGGACCATATAGCTTTGCAATACCTGCACCGCATTAAAGAGAGCACCGGGCGTTTAGCAAGATGGTCTATGTATCTCCAGTCATACAATTTTGAGGTTCATTACCAACCCGGAAAGGAGAACATATGCGCAGATTTCTTATCCAGAATACAGCATCCGGAGCACCAGCGTCAGCGTCGGCCTAGCATAGAGGTTATAGTGGACCAAACCGAAGAACTTACAGATTCAGAAGCATATCGTGAATCTCGATTTCAAGACAACAAGAAAAATTATTCAATTATTAAGACGGAGCCATGCTCATCTACGAAAACTGTTTCCGCTTTACAAGCAGTCATAGAAGCAGAAAATAGATATCGTGACCTAGATCCAGTAGCACACATCCTTCAGACTACGCCTGTTACTCGTGACAATATAAAATTAGCTCAGCGTCAAGATGAGGACATAAGGCAGATGTGTGATTATATAGAAAAAAACACGCTTCCAGAAGACAGAAAACTAGCAGACACCATAGTTAGAGAGTCTAATCATTACGTGTTATCGGATGGCATATTGTTTCATCATTATTATCCAAGAGGGAAGGGTCATATGTCAGACAGAGTTATAAAACAGCTTGTTGTACCAAAATCCCTGAGAAATGACGTCCTGCTATCCTACCATGATGCAATTATTGCGGCACATCCGGGTCTCGACCGAACTTACAACAACATTAGACTCAAATATTTTTGGAAGAAAATGTATTCGGATATAGAGGAATACGTAAAAACCTGTATAGAATGTCAACAGGGCAAGACAAATCCGCATTCTAAAAAGGCACCATTACAGCCACTTCCGGCAACTGGCGTATTTGAAAGAATGCACATGGACATTCTGTGCAATTTACCGAAATCAGCAGACGGTTTCAACCAGATTTTGCTCGTGGTTTGTCCATTCTCAAAGTGGTGTGAAGCTTTTCCAATGAGAACTGGCGGAGCCAAAGAAACTGCAAGAATTCTTTTCAACGAGATTATATGCAGATTTGGTCCTTGTAGAGAAATTCTTACAGATTTAGGCAAAAATTTCACTTCAAACCTCATAAAAGAAATCTGCAAAATTTTCCAGATCACAAAACTCAACACATCATCTTATCATCCAGAATGTAATGCTGCAACCGAACGACAGAACCGTACGTTGGCAACATCGTTGAGAATGTATTGTCATGACAACCAATCAACATGGCCAGACTACTTACAAGGTGTCATGATGGGTTACAGAAACTCAATATCAACAGAATCGACTCATTATAGTCCATATTATTTGGTCTTTGGGAGAGAACCTCGGAATCCTATCGACATTGCACTAATTCCAGAATCAACGCAAGGGTTGAGCAGAGAAGCACAGTCAGCATTGAAACTGATTGTCGATAACCTTACCATTGCAAGAAAAGTTGCGAAGACGAATATTGAAGCCGCACAAGAAAAATATAAGGCGCAACATAACAAAAACGTAGAGGTGCCGAAATTTTTCGTATTAGACCGAGTATGGCTGTACTGTACACGGACACCGGTTGGATTATCGCCCAAACTACAACGGAAGTGGACTGGACCATATTATATTTCGGCACATGTAGACGAATATACTTACCGTTTGCGTAGATGTTCTGATCATAAAGTACTGAAGGCTCCAGTGCATGCAAATCGACTGAAAAAGTTTCACGATCCTAAAAATCGCCCCACAAACCCACCCGAGGACGTCAATGAAGAAGAGGACTTGAACCCAGAGGAAATTGTGAATATGCCGGAACTCCTTAACAGAGTCAATGACACGATTTCAAATCATAGGAACAGTCAAATAGAGAATGCTAATCAAAATAAAAATACGCAGTTAAAATCTCATAACATACTTCCTCAGAATAAACAAAATCAGAATACCCAAACAGATAAAAATTTTCAAAACAAACAAAACCAAAACGATTTTTATGATGTAGAAAGAATTATTAAGTGCAGAAAAAGAGGAAAACTGAAAGAATATTTAATAAAATGGCAAGGTTACAGTAATGCTGAAAATACATGGGAACCTTCCCATCACATACCTTATCATTTGATTCAGCAATTTCATGCTCAAAATCAAACCAAAAACAAGCAAAAACGGAAGTAGATAATTGTGAATATAGCTAGGCCAAGCTTTATTTACAATTCATTGTCTCACCAAGTCTGATCAACTTCGTGAGACACTCATTTAAATTCATAAAATGAAAACGTACATAATTATTGTAACTTTAATGTTAACTTTCAAGTTGAGGTATATTTTTACACATCACATGTAGATTCTTACGTTTTAACCTTTATACTGTTTTGAACATAATAGTGAATGTAGAAATATTCACACACATAAAAACACACACACACAGAGTAAGGAAGTATATTCATACTAGGTACAATATTTTGTATTTTACATAACATTCAAGCTTATGTCCATGTATCTGGGTTGTATCATAGGACCTAGTGTTTTTACACAAGTGAAAGGTCGTAACTTTGAACCAAGATCTTAGAACTTATGTATTAAATAACCACAACGGTTCAAGTTGTCGTTATTTATTTTATTTTTTTTTATTCCATAAATCATTCATGTAAATGTCAACACAGACTGTCAGTGGTTTAGAAATTTGTTTTAGTTTAAACTTTGGCGGGAAGTGAGAGTATAAGATAGACTCGTCACCTGTTCTTGTTTCCATTTGTAGGTACAGGAGTGACGACCCTGTATACTACTTTAACCTATGCATACTTTTAGTGAAAACCTGTGTTACACGAATAGCCACTGATAGTCAACGAATCCTATTGTCTGGATAGTATAGTATTTGAAATAATTTTTACTATGACATAATCTCAGGACTTTTTTTCTCTAGTTATTTAGATAGTTAACGGTCCATATAAAATACCCCTCCGGACCCCTTTTACTTCAATCTCGTTCATGGTGCGTTATTTTCACCTACCGATAAATGTATTAGATAGATATCGTATGGATTTTTTTTCCCAGTCGTATTATTTATCATGTCCCCTTCCACATACCCCTCCCCCCATCTTCGTGTCATTAACGACCCAAAATGTGCATTTTCTATATGTGTATGCTCAGTATGTATCTCACTTTCAGCTACCGGAAGGAGAATTGTGCGTCTTTGTGCTCGGGACGAGCACTTCGGGGGAGCAGTGGAGAATATAACCGAGGAAAAAGTGACGTTGAGGAACTTTTCATACGAATTCAAAAAGTGCTAACAAATTACATTTCTTAAATTCTAAATTGTATACTTATGTATTT
>JAOXYI010010778.1:0-13663 GCA_028566495.1 Lithophaga antillarum
TGATGTTTAGAGCGCAAATGCATACTGTTCAAAATTCCAACCGCCATTTTGTATTGTTGACCACGTGATTAAGGAGGACGTGGTCAAGAAAAAATGTGAATTTATTTCACCCATTAAGTGTTCTTCAATTTCATGCACATATAACCGTATTCTATGATGGGCCGGAAATCAGCATATCGCAATCCGTCCTTTTACAGATTGATTAAAAAGGAAAAAAATCTGTTTTCAGAAAAAAGTGACACATTTTTGATTTGACCGAGTTTGGGCTTGGATACAAAAAATCCTTCAATGTTTTGATATCGATGATTTTGCTTATGAAATATGTGCCAGATTAACATGAAAGAGTTCACAAATAATAAAAACTTGCTACATGTAGCAAGGGTTTGCAAGGAGCTTAGACTTTGAATCACTTAAAATGGGAAGACGGGTTGTAAGTAGGTAACGATGTGATTGGCCGAATTCTGATTGGTTCGCATTAGCGTCGTAAGACCAGGAATTTACAAGCTTATTTTGTCTAGGGTTTGTTGGTAGCGATGTGGACTCAAAAAACCGTTGAGTTGGGAAGATTGGTATCACTGTAAGAATTACATCTGAAAAGGTCATTTTTTTTTTATAGTAGTCAAGATCAAAACGGAAATTTAAGCAGACAAATCTAAATTCTGGTTACCATTCCAACTGCAAAAGTAAAGTGATTGTTTTTGTCAGGGAATTCTGAGGGTATGCATTTCCCATTTGTTTTGGTCGGTTCAGTGAATTAATTTTAATTTTGGGGGGTAAAAATATATAGATTAGAACATATACCTGTCTCCACTATCCAGCATTTAATGGAAGACGGGATAATGAAATTTTCTATCCAGTTAAAATCTATATATCTTGTTGCGGTAAACTGCTTGTTGGTTATTGACGGTTAAATTATAAAATTGCTATTAATTAACACTACAACATCATATTTTGTTTCTTTTCTGATGACAGGTCTACAAAACAGTAGATGAAACCGTATTGGATAGTAAAAGAAACTTTCAACTGCATGTTAATAGAAGTACAGCCTTAATACTTGGCCATTTTAAGCAGGAAAAAAGTAAGCCAATATGCAGCATTCACGTCAAAAAAAGAAAAAAACAAAAGCAAAAAAACAAACAACAAAAAAAAACAAACAAACAAACAAACAAAAAAAAAAACCAAAAAACAAAAAAAAAACAAAAACCCAAAAAAAAAAAAAAAAACGAAATAAAAAACCAGAGCAATAAACCGTCCGTTTTTTCGGAAGAATATCCATTGTAACGTAACTGATGCACATACTCTTTTAAACGAATTTTTTTTTACCTAACAGAATTTGATGTGCTTTCTAGAGTCTAGAGTTAATGGTCAACTTACAGTTAACATGTACGAAAGAGTCTGTTGAACCAGTGGAGTTCTTTGAAATAACTAGAATTCAGGTTCGATAATGCAGAATCGAAGTAAATCATCGTAATTTTTTGTGTAAAAGTAGTTTTGTTTCAATGTTCTTCGTTTTTTATGGTTTATACCATTAAAAAAAGATTGTTAGCTCATCTGTTCTTCTCTGAAACCACTCGGTCAATTGGAGGCAAACTTTGCAGAGATGGTCCTTTGGAGGTCCCGTTTAGGAATTGTATCCAACAGTCCCGTCCTCCATCCAAGTTTGCCGCCATGGCCTCTGACGTCGAAAATGGGTGACGTTTCAAAAATTTTCTTCTTCAGAACCACTGAGCCAAATGAAAGCAAACTTATTACAGTCCCTAGATGGTTCTTTTTCAAAATTTGATCCGACAAGTTGATTGGTCATTCAATATGGCTCCCATGACCGTTTATGCAAATTGGCCGTAATTTAGCAGTAAATTCATTCAAAAATTTTCTTTTTCAGAACTACAAAGCCGAATGGAACCAAACTTGGTGCATATATTTTTTGAATGATCGTCTTTCAAAATTATATCCGACAAGTCGGTCCGTAGTCCAAAATGGCCGCTACTGCAGGACATAGTTTAACATAGAACCTTATGGGAAAATATATAAAAACCTTCTCCTCTGAAATCATAAAGCCAATTTAAATCAAATGTGACAAGGATGGTCCTTGGGTGGTCCACATTCTAAATTGTGTCAACTGATCCAGAACTTCATCCAAGATGGCCGCCACCGTGGGACATAGCTTAACATAGTACCCTATCAGAAAAATCTCGTCTGAAAATTTGAAGCCAATTTAAATTAAACGTGACAGGAATGGTCCTTGGGTGGTGCACTTTCAAAATTATGTCTGGTGACGCTAACTTTTATCCAAGACGGCCGCCATCGTAGGATATAATTTAACAAAGGATCCTGTGGGGAAATATGTGTAACAATCATCTCCTCTGAAACTGCTGAGCTAGTTTAAATCAAACATGGCAGGGATTGTCCTTTGCTGATTAACATTCTAAATTGTGTTCATTGGCCTCGACCTCAATCCAAGATGGCCACCACCGTGGAACATAGTTTAACATAGGACCCTATGGGAAAATATATGTACATAAAAATTTCCTCTGAACCATAAAGCCATTTTAAACCAAATGTGACAGGGATGGTCCTTGGCTGGGCTACATTCTATATTGTGTCCACTGACCCCCGACCTACGTTCAAGATGGCCACCATCGTGGGACATGGTTTAACAGAGGACCCTAATGGGAAATATATAAAAATCTTCTTGTATGAAAATGTGAAGCAAGTTTTAATCAAACATGACAAGAATGGTCCTTGAGTGATGCACTTTAAAAATTGTGTCTGGTGACGCCAACCTCTATCCAAGATGGCACTATCGTTGGATATCTACATATTGTAAGATTTTCTGCATATTGATATCGTAAAATATCAGCTGTTAGTCACAATATAAAGCTTCTTTGGCGACTGAGCGCAGCGAACGAGCTTAAAATTTTACTGTGTTGAACATCTGATATTTTACAATATCTATAATTATACAGAAAACTTGATAATTAATTTATCGTATTGTTTTTTAAGTGCTTTTCTTGATTAAAACGATAGTATTTTCTGTTTTGCAAGCTAACCGGATGTATACTTGATAAGTTCGGGTCAAAATTTATCAATGTCAATTATTACGACGTCAATGATGAGTTTGGGTTAAACTTATCAACGTCGAGTCAAACATTTTCGACGTTACAAAGCCGAGATACGACAAATACTGAACGTCTCAGTAGGGTAAGATAGGCATAGGGAAATACTATAAAATCTAACATAGCACCCTATTGTGAAATATGTGTAACAATCATCTCGTCTGAAACCACTGAGCCAGTTTAAACTAAACATGGCAGGGATGATACTTTGGTGGTCCACATTCTAAAATGTGTCCATCAAGCCCGACCTCAGTCCAAGATGGTTGCCATCGTGGGACCTTGTTTAACATAGGATCCTATGGGAAATATATCTTAAAATCTCCTCCGAAACTGTCAAACCAGTTTAATCAAAACATGACAGGAAAGGTCCTTTGGTGGTGAACTATCAAAACTGTCTAAGATGTAGGATATAATTTAACACAGGACCCTATGGGAAAAATGTGTAAAAATCTTCTACTCTGAAACCACTGAGGCAATTTAAACTAAATATGGCAGAGATGGTCCTTTGGTGGTCCACTTTCTAAATGGTGACCGTTAACCCCGACCTCAATCCATAATGGCTGCCACCTTCGGATATCGTTTAACATAGGACCCTATGGAAAATATATAAAAAAAATTCCTCTAAAACTTTCAAGCCAATTTAAACCAAACATAGCAGGGATGGTCCTTGGGTGGTTCACTTTCTAAATGGTGTCTGTTGACCCAGACCTCAATGGGATATAGTCTAACATACTTGTAGTACCCTATGTGAAAATATATAAAAAATCTTTTCCTCTGAAAACATAAAGCTAATTTAAACCAAATGTGACAGGGATTATTCTTGGGTGGTCCACTTTGAAATTTATATCTGGTGACCCCAACCACCTTCCAAGATGGCTGCCACTGTAGACGTTAATTTAATTTAAGACACTATGGGAAATATGAGTAAAAATCTTTTCATCTGAAACCAATGAGCCAATTTAATTCAAACATGGCTTTTATTGTATGATATGCAAATAAGCTGTATTTCGACAAAAATTCACTAAAAATATTAATTTTCGGATGATCAATAGTATGTCCAATTCTTCAGCCAACTATTCAACATATTGAGTTTATGTAAACAAAAAATGACAATTTTGCCTATTTGCGCAGGTGAAATCAGATGAGCGATACAGGCTCATGTGAGCCTCTAGTTTTTATATGAAGGTCTTTGCCTGGAATATTCATTTTGTATTTCATTTTCATCCCACTTGCTCTTCAGGTTTTCTTCATTTTCCCAGTCACCAAATTAGTTAATCCACCAAAGAGCATTTTAAAGATTCTGAATTCCATAACTTAGCATTTACATCTAGATATGTCTAGAAGGTCTTTTGTATTTAATTTAATGAGATGAACAAAATATATTTAAATTATTTCATACTGTCGCAGCGGATTGTATGACACGCTACAGCACTTCTTTGACAAATTTGTACATTAAATTGTTGTATTCACTGGGTAAAAGTTTCTTTGTCACCTGACATGCTCGATAAAATTCACTATCAGTGAAATAGTCTATAGAGATAATGACATAAACATATTTATGATTTGAAAATTACAGTTATATGGAAAATATTAAATGACTTCAAGGTACATAAATCAATAGTACTGTGCATATTATTCAACATATTATATGACGTCTTTAATTTTTACTTTCTACTTACATATGCCAAGGTCAATTGATATAATCGTGAACCACGGCTTTCTCAACTACATACTTTAGCAAGTGGCCACTATATAGCTGAAAAATTGCTGAATGTGGTGTTTCAGCTAAAACAAACAAAAAACATGATCCACTATTCACTATTTTAAAACTCTAATGACCACTTCGTCGTTCTGCTTATCAGAGGAAAATATTTGTACTTAGTTGAATGTGTTTTTGCATATAGCCTTTTCTAAGTATATCACTATTATGGATTGAAGTAAGTTTAATGCCCTTTTTAGCAATTTTCAGATAAATATAGAATTCAGTTTCGGTGGAGTAGTCTTCAGAGATAAACACAGATCTTGGGCAGTTAACTGACAGGCTCTCAGATGAGATTCAGTTCCACCATACCTTGTCCGAAGTCCGGTTTTAGTTTGACATAAACGTTCAATATATAATAAATTCTGAGATATGTTTTAATACTTAAATACTTTACATACACGACTGTATTTAATCTTTTGACTGAAAGAATTTTAAGTTAATGTCTTTGTGCACAAAACGTAATTCTGATTCAACGTCTGTGTATTTTCACAGGTTTCTTGACGATTGGAATCCCAACTATAAAAAGACCAGGGATGGATTATCTCGATCAAACTTTGACATCGCTGATACAGAACACCAACAATACAGAACAAACAGAAATCGTGGTAGCTGTGTTTTTAGCAGATTATAATCATACATGGGTAAAAACAAAGGCCAACCAATTAAAACTGAAATATTACAAATACATAAAATCTGGATTTTTGCAAATATTTCATTATCACGAACAAGTATTTCCAGATTTTAGCAATCTCCCTCGAACGTTTAATGACACACTTGAAAGGGTCTCATGGCGAAGTAAACAAAACATTGACTATGCATATATGTTTATGTATTGTAAAAATATTTCGAGTTATTACATGCAGCTAGAAGACGACATAGAATCTAGTCCAGGATATCTTGCAAAAATAAAAAAATTCATTTCGATACAAAACTCGCGGAAGTTCTGGTATTGTTTAGAATTCTCTAATCTTGGATTTCTCGGCAAGTTATTTCGAAGTAGTGACCTATCGGAGCTTGCCAGTTTTTTACTGACGTTTTATTGGGAACAGCCTGGTGACAATTTGCTTGGTTATCTAAAGAAAATTAAAACTCAATTTAAAGACATCAAACATAGACCAGCATTATTTGAACATATAGGAGTTGTTTCATCGCTTCGAGGAAAGCGGCAATTTTTACAAGAAACCTCACTGAAAAAATCTTATTCTAGAAAACGTTTTTATAATGCTAACCCGGAAGCCAAAATAGAGACGAATATCGAAGCTTTTGAGGACCATACACCAGAGAAAGCCTATGATCTTTCAGACGATTATTTTTGGGGTATATCTCCAAAAAAAGGTGATAGTTATATCATTAAATTTCTGAACCCTGAAAATATTACCAGGATTTACATTGGGTTTGGACTATCACAGAGACCAAAAGATATTCTTAATGAGGGTCTTGTGAAAGTATCATCTGAAAACTGTACGATTTGGTCTGTCATTGGAAATATCACGAAACACGATTACTTCAATACAAATATCACTCATGCCCGAATACCACATAACATAAGATGTATTTTACTCAAAGTAACAAAATCTCAGAATAATTGGTTTATTTTGAGAGAGATCTCGATTTTCAGAGAAGGGGATGTAATATTTGAAAATCCATCATATTTGAAGAAAAGTAAATCCAAAAGTCTTCCAAGATTTCGAATGAGAAAAAAGCAAGTGGATCCATGACGAAACAAGTTATAAACAGTTCCAAAAAATCTAAAATTTAAAAAGTTAAGCGAAGGAAAGACAGAAATAATGACATGTTGAACATTTCATTTTCTGAATGACTATTAAAGATTTCGTAACTGAAGTTGTTATTTTGAATTCAGATTTTCCACCCTTTTGATTTTATCTGTAAAAATCTGAAGAAGGATCAGAGATTCACAAGCCGATTTGCGAGTTTAAATTTTAAGTTTGTACAAAATCTATTATAGTATCATTGACCTTGCCCTTTTTTCTCAGGTAGTCCTCCACCAAATTTATATAAATGTATATATATGGATGCACATATTCGCGAACAAATTTTAACACAGCACTAAAAAAATGTCAAAAAGTCCTTTTTTCTGAAGTTAACTTGACAGGAATGTTTCTTGAATTGTATTGAAGTTTATCCTTCTGGTACTGATCGGAATTTATCATGGCTGTCAGGGCCAATCGTCTTCTTATTGACTGAAGTTTCAACTATCTACTTGTCAGAAACCATATTATTAAAACTGTAATGTTGTCAGAGTATTACCTAAATGGTCCTCTACCAAGTTTGTACTTTCACTGCCGATCCAAAATCCAGAGTGTCCGCCACTACGGGGCAAATTTACCATGGGACCCAACCACATTGAAGAATGGAAAGAATGGAGGTTAACTTGATAGGAATGTTTCTTGGATAATCCTCTTAAACTGTATACATTTTGGTGCCGATTGGAAATTCAGCATAGCCGTCAGGGAGAATAATGTGTTCTGATTGACTGAAATTTCAGTAATCTTCTTGTCAGAAACCACATGATCGATGGAACTTTAATGTCTACGATAGTCCTCTAAAGGATTTATACTTTCGGTGCCGATCGAAAATCCAAGATGACCGATATCCCGAGTTTTAACACAAGATTCAAGGGGAAATGTTTAAGGAGTCTTTTTGCTTGAACTCACAGGAGAATGGAAGCAAACTTAGCAGGAATGTTCTTTGGATGATATTCTACAAAGTTTATACTTATGATGGAAATTGGAAATTCATCATGACCCCCAAAGCAAATAATGTGTTCTTGTTGGTTGAAATTCCAGAAATCTTTTAGCCAGAAACTATATTGCCAATGGAACTGTAATGTTACCAGAAAGTTTCTAATTGGTCCTTACCAAGTTAATACTTTCATTGCCGATTGGAAATTCAAGATAGTTGCCATCACGGGACAAAGTTTAACATAACACTCAACTTGAAATATCTAAAAAGTCTTTTGTCTGAAACCACTTAACGGAATTAAAGCAAACTGTTCAGGAATATTTCTTGGATGGTATTCTGCAAAGTTAATGTGTTCCGATTTTCTGAAACTTCAGCAATCCATTCTGACGGCTCTTGTGTGATATTTAAATAAGCTGTATTCTGACAAAAGAATATTTTAAAATCTTATTTGATACCAAACACTGCTCCTTTAAACAAGAATAAACACGAACGACATGGCAATAACATCCATCTTCAATTTGATGAGAGTACTTTCGATGATACATTTTAGTAGGATGGGTATGGCGTTCATTGTAATAGAAAATAAAAATTTAAAAAATGCGTATTTCCAATAGTCCCTGATGTATTACAGAAAATGAGAAGCACAGACATATATCCAGTGGACCAGACAAGACCATTACCAACAAGGATCAAACACAAACACAACATGGAAGTGAAAACAGACATAACACTGAAAACTAAAGCTAGAACAACACGATCTCCGATAAAAACTGGGATTAAAATCAGGTGCTTCGGAAGGGTAAGCATGTCCTGCTCCACATGTAGCACCCCTGGTATTACCCTTCGTCTTCTAAAGTGTAAAGTGATCGATAAACTACTTACAAGTATTAAAGTATCATTAAAAAGAAGATAAGACGAAAGGCCAATAATGAAGTACATCACAACAAATTACAGCAATACTTTCCTCAGAAAGTACAAATAAAGAAAAACAAGAAGACAAAAAATGAAGGGAACAACAGAGGGACGAGATATCTTGACTTGATACAGGCAATAAATAAATATAGTGATGGAGTTAAACTGGTTTTATGGGTATTCAGACCTTTTTATCTGGACTTTCTGGTGTGAAAGAAAAGCACAATAAAAACCTGGGTACAGTTACCAACAAGATGACCAAAAGATTAAACATAGAAAGGAAAAAGAACGATACGTAATTTAGTAAAGATTCAAAATGAATACAAATCAATAAACTTTACCGAACGTGTTTTGACCATAGTTCTTGTCTATACAGATACAGCCGTTCTGAAAGATAAAATGAAAAGTATGACATAAAAAATTCTGAGAATACGTCACGTAAGTTAGAAACTGTCACATGGAACCTAAAAGATAGTTATGATGGAATATTGGAATACAGAAGAAAATGTCACGAAATACAAACGTAACTAAATTAGAATTAATAATCCTTGATGTCTTAGGCAGTCTTCTCATTTTCTGACTTTCATTTTTTTTTCGCTATAATTAAATTAGAATTAATAATCCTCGATATCTTAGACAGTCTTTTCATTTTTTTCGCTATGTGTACATAATCATGCCAGAATTTAAACTTACCAGCCATGAAATGTGGTGTTAGTTATTTATCTTTAACATTCAGACGAAAAATTAAAGTTACATTTCTTTTTATACACATTACGTGCTGAATAGCTAGATTATTCTTGTTTACAAGAGTTTTTGAAATAAAATTATCTGAATTTATTTAAAAAAAAACCCCTAAAAAAAAAAAACAAAAAAACAAAAAAAAAACAAAAATTCTTCAGTAAGACGTTAGTTCTGCAAAACAACTCTGATATATTTTCAAAATTTAAAATAGCAATTTTACATGCACTTGGGCTCTGTAGGAAGGGATCCTTGTTGTATCCATGACTCCTTCTTAACAACTTTATGGAATTTCACATAGCTTTAAAGCATTATTTAGTATGAGGTATACCACACCCTATTATTATTTTTTTTCATAATTTTAAAATTTTCTAGACAATAGAAATTTTACATGTGCTTAAACTTTAGGGGAGGATCCTATTTTTATCCACTAGTCCTCCTTAACCACTCCATGGAATCTGACAAGATTTTAACACCATGTATTAAGTTCTTGATTTCTTTCCGGCCATTTGATGTGTGTGTATCAAGTAAATAAAATATCTCGTACCCACGAGGAGGACACTAAAATTCATTCCTTTCTGTGGCAGCGAGGCAAAGTTTTACCAGATTTGTATATCTAAGAAATGAAATATGGTACAATAACTCTTAGAAATTTCAGGAATACCTTTTAAAGTTTAACATTTAGAAATGTTGCCGTTTTCAGATATGAGCCAGCTAGTTTGAAAAATATGGATCAAGATACCTTAACATGATTTATATTTGTAGTACTATACGTACTCATATCTGAATTTTCAAAATAAGGATTCTTTGACTATATTTTGACCTTAAAAAAGTTATTCTTTACAATTAAACTGTGTCAAATTTTATATCCTCCATTAAAATTTTTATCAGAATTGTTTAAACATGTATTTTCCAGTTTGATAGTTTAATTGGTTAGCTTAGTCTCCTAAGATGTTTTCTCATTAGATAAAATTACAATAATAATTTAAATTATTCAAAATATTAGTTTTTCAATGGAAAATTTAGCGAAATCCTAACGGAATTTTTTTTCTTACCTTGATTTTCCGCAAATACTTTACTAAAATACAGTGAAATTTTAGCAGACAATTTATGTGCCCCTGCTTCTAAGCGACAGCCATGTCGGTATGTACATACGACTGTATGACTGCCCCGTGTTTTGTTTTCGTTCAGTAAGTTTAGTTTCAAATAACCGATTCTTTTAAATTTTTAAACAATGTTACAAATGATGAAATACATTGGCCAATTTTGGTTGTGCAGTTGTAGAGTTATGGCCTTCGATTTTTATTTAATTGCACTTCGTATGGTTTCTATTTAGTAACTTTTGTTTTGAACAACTAATTCTTTAAAAAATTTTGTACAGTGTTACGAGTGATAAAATACAGCCCAACAGTGGTTTGACAGATTTCGCTGGTGTCGTTGTACAGTTATGGCCCTTGAAATATTGAAAAAAATGGCACTTTCAGTAGCTTCCATTCAATAACTTGTTTCAAATAAATATATTAATTTATACAGCAAATACTAAAATGGAGATTAAATTTGATTTTGACCGATTTTGCTTTTGTCTTGAGTAATAGCCGTTGAAAGAATAAACAATAATACAAATGATTAAATAGAAGTTCGATTTTTACAAATTTGGATTTGTCATTTTTGAGATACAGCCTATGGATTTTTGAAAAATGTCACTTTATGTTGTTTTTGTTTAGTAACTTCACTTTTGAATTTTTTATACTATTTTACAAATAACAAATTAGAGGTCAAGCTCTTCAGTTACTTATTTTGCCTTTATCAAAGAAGCTTAGGAGTCATCTGTATTCCTTGGACACGTTCATCATTTTTTATTACCTTGATCCTCCGATAAAACTACACTGTAAAAACAGCAGAATTTTGGTGAAGTTCTTAGCGCTTTTGTTTGAAGCGGAGATTTAGTGAACTCTAGCCGTTATCAGGGTCTCCACTAAAACTCCACCAATTTTACAGTGGAAAAGCGGAATTCTGGTGGAATTCTAACGCCGCTAACTTTGGTCTGGGTGGCATTCTTGTTGTTGCAAAAACTATAATGTTGTAGTACCTAAGTTTAGAAGCATAAATTTTACATCGCTAGAAATATCTATTAACTTATAAACACGACGGCGTATGTATTTTCGTATTTTACAAGTACTATATTATTGCTGCTTAACTCTTCAAACTGCTTTCAAAAAATATTATGTTGTCAGAAAGGTAAACGTTACGACAGATAAAAAATGTCTAAAATCTGGATAACACGATTTGATCAAAAGCAGTGAAAAAACAATCTGTTTGCCGCCTTAAAAACATATATCCAAAATATGAATAGAAAGATATCATCAACAACAGTAAAAACAGTCTGTCCATCGTCTTAAAATTAGATAGAAACATTATTTATATCGAGTTCACTAAATGCAATATACTGTCTATTCACTCCGATGATGATAGTGTCGTGTTTGTATTCATTATAATGCGCTCCTAATCATCCACGCATGCAAAAGACTTATTCAGTACTGACAGAAGGTCTTTGAATAGCAGGTAATAAGTTATTGATCTCCTATTTCGAGACTCTTTTATATGACCGGGAACAAAAAAAACAAAAACAAAAAAACAAAAACAAAAAAAAACAAACAAAAAACAAAAACAAAAAAAAAGGAGGGGGAGTACAAAAGACTATTTGTTTTATTTTATAAACCTATGTATGAGTTTCTCATTGTTATAGAAGGTTATCAATGGGAACCCATATACAGAGTATAATTGCCAAAATTATAAATAGTTGAGAATTAAGTAATCAGACTTATCGATCTAGTGGTAGTAAGTAAAGAGTAATAAATATCAACTATGTAAACACCAGATGAGCTTTCGACATACAATATCTCATCAGTAACCAAAATGTTGGACGTCAAACGAAATCCAAATTATGTAAGTAAGTAAACCAAAACCAGGAAAATACCCACAATAAGATATCGCCTCTATTTTTAAATAAGCAAAAGGTGCATCGCTGAAGCAAAGCCAATCCCTTCGCCTGTAGTGTAAATTGTGACATGCAAGTCATGATGACATAATTCTTGTACAGTGGTTTAACATCAAAGATGTATCCACAAATAAAATGTTATTGCTGTATGAAACAAATCCAAAGTGACTAATATCAACACAACCTGTTTCTTATACAATGATTTAGCACTATCCAGTTCACTCAGTCCTTAAAAACCTAACCGGTGTCAATGGAGCATAAAAAATAGGTCAAGATGACCAAATGTTTGTCCTGTGGTTTAGAACTATCTTAAACATATCTAAAAATGTTTTACTGACGAGACAGTATTTGTTGAAATCCGCATATTGTGCACAAAAATTAACTTCGGTATCTTTAATTTGTTTATTACTACCACTGGGTCGATACCACTGCTGGTGGACTATTAGTGTCCGAGGGTATCACCAGCCTAGTAGTCAGTACCTTGGTGCTGGCATTAAACTATATGATACAAACATATGCTTTTATAAAAATTTAGAGTTGTAAGAAAGTTAAAAAATATACGAAAACTAAGGTTTATCTCTCTCTCAGGCAAAGGTATCCTTAGACGGTTTTGGTTATAAGTTTTTTTTGAAATTTTGGTTTTTTCTGCTCTTCAATGTTTGGTGACGAGACATTATTTGTTTAAATGCACATATTGTGCACAAAATTAACTTCGGTATCTTTGATATTTTATTACTGTTGTATAGGTTCTAGCACCATAGAAATGAACCTAAGCACAGATCTTAACCAGAGTCACTGAAGGTTGTAGTATCACTCCAGCGGACCTAACCGCAAAACTTAACCAATGCTGCAGCAGCGTAAAATGTAGGTCAAGATGATTCAATTCTTGTAGCGTTGGTTAGAACTATCTAAGATGTATCTGCATATGAAGTTCATTGTTGTTCAGTTGTAGTATCACTCCAGTGAATCTAAGTGCAAAAACTTTATCAAAGTCAATGAAGCGTAAAATGTAGGCCAGGATGATCCAACTCTTGTAGCATGGCCTAGAACTATCCAAGATAATCTGTATATGAAGTTTTATTGTTGTACAGGTTGTACGTGTAGTATCACTCCAAAGTATCTAAGCGCAAAAGTTAACCAAAGTCGCTTAGGAGTAAAATGTAGGTCAAGATGATCCAATTCTTGTAGCATGGGTTAGAAATATCCAAAAATTTATCTGCATATGAAGTTTCATTGTTGTACAGGTTGTAGTATCACTGCAATGCACCTAAGCGCTAAACTTATCCAAAGTCGCTGAAGCATAAAATGTAGGTCAAGATGATCCAATTATTATAGCATGACTTAGAACCACCCAAGATGAATATGAAGTTTCATTGTTGTGCAGGTTGTACTTCAGTGGACCCAAGTGCAAAACTTAAATGGGACGAATGGAGA
>JAOXYI010010887.1:0-18078 GCA_028566495.1 Lithophaga antillarum
GGGACCACGGATTTTACGTCCCCATCCGACGGATGTTGGTTGTGTATTTATGATCCCGTACATTCCGTTTAGGAGTGGTTTTACCCCTCAAAGTGGAGAACCTGGGTCCTATTTCTATACTCCGGGTACCCTCGGGGCCACATCTTTGACGTAATAGAAATCAAATATAAACTTCTCAAACTTTTGCAAGGGATACTAAAAATATACAGCGTTGAAAGAAATTATTCACTTTATAACTTTCAATGTTGTTCAGTTTTCACTTAAAGATCATCTTTGAAAGAACCAGATAAAACGCTAATGACAGGTTTCATGGCTTGTACGAAAGAGCGGCGCTGTCAATTGCTCGTGAAAATGAAGTGCCAGAAACGAGATCTCGTGTTGCTAGCAGACGGCGTCACCACAGGGCCAATGCTGCAGCTGAAATTGTTTAACAATATTTCAGGGTGAACTGTTTCTTGCCTTTTGTAGATCACATTACATTACAGATGAAATCAAGATTCCCCAAAGATCTTACGCCATTGATTTTTGGTTTTTATTTTTTACTGTGTTGTAGACAAAATTACCCATGAAATAGTTCAAAGTATCAAGACAGAATATGCTCGAGACTTGCCTTACCCTGACAATCTACAAGAAATCGATAGATGGGCTGCAAGATGCAGAAATGGAAATCACATGGAAGTCAGCTCTTTGCGCCAGTCTATTCTTCTTTGTGATGTTACACTTTATCCCAACATGAGCACAATATTTCAGTTGTTGCTCACAATACCGGTAGGTTCATATTCTTGTGAACAATTGTTTTGTGGGGTTTAAAACATGATGTCGTGCCGCTATGACTGAAAACTGACTTTGCAGATTAGCTATGCTTCACATTCACAGAAATAATACTGTCGGTCAGATCATAGATACGATAACGTAGCCCCTCCATCAACACTTGTCTCGTCGGGGCTACGATTCGTTCGCATGTGTTGTAACGGAGCAAAATCGAAATAAATAATTTCAGTTCACTGACTGAATTTTTCATTGATACAACTGTATAATGTATTAATTTTGTATAATGACCTAACATGTACTAAGAGAAGGCATTACTTGTAATGAAGCAGCCGAGCGTGACTTTACTCTCGGCAACATGTCGGCTTGGCCAAGATCAGGTGCCCATTTCAACTTGAATGATGTTATATGAATGTAAATCTTTACAGTGACATCTTATCTAAATGCTTTTGTTTGCATTGCAGAGATCAGAGAAAGAGCTTTCCAGTGGTATATCATATCATATATATAGTATCTGAATCTATGAAAACACAACAGAATAAAGGTCCAAAAATCACCCTTTTTTGGAGCGTTATGCTGTTGCAACTGTTTTTTTACATTTTAAAAAATGATTTATTTATATGATTTTTAATTATTCTTCCCAAAATAGATATACTATAATTTAGAGAAATTTAGCTTCAGTTCATTGTTTACGGAAAAGAAATATAGTAACAATTGTTGAAATTATGCAGAAACATGTACACATGCATCTTTGTTATATAATTTAGGATTTGTCACTATGTAATTTATGACATCAATTATATCAAAAAGAGCCAATATACTGTATTTAAGCATGGTTATTTTATTTAAAGAAGTGTTAAACGATGTCAAAAATATAGTGGTTTTGCGGTATGACGGATGCACTTTTTTAAAAATCTCTCCAAACTTGTCTATTATTTTGTATAGTCCGTAGCCCCATATTTCATTATAGTCTGTGTTAAACAAAAGAATGCCTAATTGATCATGCTCTTGTTTTATATTTTCAGAGTTAGCAGTAAAGCAAACAACAGTAATGAATAGCTTCTGCAGCAACACCAAAAAAAGTTTTAGATGAAATCCTGGTGTCCGTAGCCCCGTATAGTCCGTAGCCCTTATATAATAACTTTTAAATAAGGCATATAAATTACTGATACAATAAATATAATACAAGTATATGTTTGTTTGAACAAATATAATGTTTTTACACACAAATAGCTTTGTATTTGAAGATAGAATGTTTTAATTTCAACATTTTCATTTATAGGCTTGTTTTTTCTGCACCATTCTGTTTGTAGATACTTACATTTGTAAATAATTTTCTATAAAATTTTCTTTATCGTGATACATTCTATCAAAACATTTAGAATAATTCGCATTGGAACATTAATTATGGAATAATCTGCCTTCCAAATCTTAATAATAAAAGGGCTACGGACTATACATAAACGGTTAGCAATTTACAGACATTAACGTTTGCCTTCTATTTCAGTGAGGACCTAAAATAATGAAACCTGTGCCAAGAACAAGATCAGTAGTGGTTAGGGAAGGAGCTAAAGAGGATGATAAAGCAGGACCATCTAAAAAAACACTTAAAATGAGAAGATACAGAAATAACGTAAAAAATGACCCAGACAGACTTGCAAAAATGAGAGCGAAGGACAGAGAAAGAAAAAGAAAAGAAAGAGAAGAGCAAAGAAATAAAATATTAAATGGTGACAGAAAACTTGAAAAAGAATTGAAAGAAAGACATAGGAAAAATGTGGCAAATTATAGAGCAAAAAAGAACAAGAGGCCAATGGCCACGTAGCTGGATGGGCGACTGCATTAGGAACAAAAAATAAAAAGAAATAACTGTTTACCAATGTTTACAGAATTATTTCCTCCTAAAAACGTAAACAATTCCATAATTGCACTATAAACCTTAATATGGGGGAAATTTGTCTTTAAAATTTCAAAGACCTGCAGGAGGAGCCAAGATACTTGCTTTTCCTTACTTACAAACAAAAATTTACCACCAACAATGTTCCAGGGTCTTGTATATATAAGGTGTCAGATCCAACACTAGTTTGTAGCCTACTATTTGTACTTTCTTATTTCATTAAACATCCTGGGGAAATTGTATCTTATTCCTACATGTAATTCTCCCTTCTATCTTAGTTTGTCTCTATAGTTTCAACACCAAATATCAGCACAAAACTCAATTCAGAAATAATTAGTTCTTGTATGAGCTACATCATGTATTACATGTTGTTGATATAATGATTCCAGTTTAATTCAGGTTTATATAACTAAATAATTCCGTGTACCAGCCTTTTGTGCAGTATTTTGCCAATTTTTCAAACTTTCAATGCACACAACTCCTGAACAGTGTAAGTCTACAAACCTGAAAATCTTAACTTGATTTGTATTTTGTTAACTGCAATACTTTTTGAAAACTACAGGCTCTAAGGATCCTGTAATTGCTCATCTAGATCAAAGTTGTCGTCAAATCCATCCATAATTGCATTGTTAAATGATATAAATTCCAATGTTAAACTATGTCAAGATTTTTTGGCTATATTGGATGGCGCACTGCCAGATCAAACTTACTTTTTAAAGAGAACCATCTAAGGACTATTCCATCATATTTTTTGTTAAAATTGGCCCAGCGGTTCCAAAGGAGTTGTTGAAAATGTAAAATTTTCATAAGGTCCAATGTTGAGCAATGTCAGCCATATAGGACGACGTCAGGTCAAACTATACCAATTTTCAAGAACACCGTCCAAGGACCCTTCTATATGTTGGTCATATTGGATGCTTCCAAGCTAAATCAAAATATAAATTTTAAAGAAAACTATCCAAGGACCATTCCATCAAATTTTGGTAAAAATTGTCCACCCTTTTTTAGAAGAGTTGACGAAAATGTTAAATTCCTGTATGGTCCAATGGTAAAGTGTGTCCAGATATGGATTCCATATTGGATGGCACCCCACAAAACCTTGAGAGAGTACCATCCACGGATCACTCAAAGTTTAGATAAAATTGATCTAGCGGATGTAAAGGAGTTGTCAAAAATCTAAAAATTCCCGTAGGGTCGAGGGTTAAACTATACTAACTCAAAGTAGTCAAGTTAGAAGGCGCTCAGCAAAGCCCAACATGAATTTAAAGGAGGACCATTCAAATATATTTTCATCAAAGCTTTGTGAAATTTTACTGTGAAGTTTCGGAAGAGTTGACAAAAATTTAAACTATCATATTGTCTAATGTTAAACTCTGTTAAAAGTTTGGCAACCTTAATTGATAGAGCCTTGCAAGACAATTTTAAAAAAGTACCATCCAAAGATCTTATTCCTAATTCATCCTTTCTATCTTAGTTTGTCTCTATAGTTTCAACACCAAATATCAACACAAAACTCAATTCAGAAATAATTAGTTCTTCTATTTTAGTTTGGTTGAAGTTGGTCCAGTGGTTTTAGATAATTATGTAAAATTCCCAGAGTCCAATGTTAAACTATGACAACAATATTGGATAGTTCCCAGCAAAACCAAACATAGTTTTATAAAGGACCGTTCCACCAAAGTTCGATTAAAATTGGCCTAGAGGTTTCAGGTGCAGTTTTCCAGATATAACAGCTAAACATGTTGAAAATGTCAGAGTGTTGTAAATCAACAAAATTCAAGAAAAAATAAACATTTGAGATGAAAGAATAGTTGGACATCTTCACAGTTTCAGAGAGGTGCAAGTGACGGACTCTTTAACTTGATTTTATGAAGGATGATAATGTAATAAACAAAAGTATAATTGATGAAAGTTTTATTCATATTGTACACATGTTGGTTCTAAAGGGGGTATAAACATTTACATTTTATGAAAATAATTATGAATGTACATAGTAGCTGCAAAATGACATGAATGACTCAAAATACTATTGAGAGCAAAATATAAAGTACAAACTGTGTTACCCTCATTAAATAAAGATTTTACTATTAGTATTATTATGAGCATAATTCTAGGGTCATATGGAAAAATTGACAAGACATTGACGACAATATAGATGTTTGGTACTTATTGTCCCGAACAATACATGTTACTTATTACCCAAGAAATATCTGTATGAAAATATATAATTGATATGAGAAGAAAAATTAAAATTGTGTAGATCAGACTGTTTTTACATATTAGAGCATATTTTTACATATTGTATATGAATGGACTAACACTACTAACATTATGAGATACAAAAATGTATATGAATGAACTAACACTACTAAAATTATGAGATATATGAATGAACTAACACTACTAACATTATGAGATATATGAATGAACTAACACTACTAACATTATGAGATATATGAATGAAACTAACTAACAATACCAGTATAAAAATAGTTATACAGGCAGTAAGTGACCTAATATGGGATATATACTGTCAGTAAAGTTAATACGGACAAGAGCGTTGCTCGAGTCCCATATTGAATTTACTGACAGTATATATGTATATCCCATATTAGGTCACTTACTGCCTGTATAACAAATTTATCTTACCAACTACTTGTGCACCTTTTTAAATTAATCAAGAAATTAATGAAATGTATATAAATCAAGGAGTCAGCGGGAAAATAGAATTCACAATAATATGGCGTCATGATAATGTGAACCTGACAAATAACATTTCTCTATAGACGGATGTGTAAAATTTTGCAAAATTTGCAAACATAAATAAAGAAATAGTTTAGTCAGCTATGAATTCTATAAAATTCATTTCACTTGGCCGCCATCTTGCCAAATATGGAGTAATCAAGAAAGACAACTCCTGCAAAGACCCCATATGGAATATATGCCGTCACCACGTGACGTCTTTTACCCAATGAAATTCCCATATTTCTGTAGGAGGTAAGATAATGAAATATATGAATGAAATTAACTAACACTACTAACATTATGAGATATATGGATGAAATTAACTAACACTACCAGGATAATGAGATATATGAGTGAAATTAACTAATACTACTAACATAATGAGATATATGAATGAACTAACACTACTACTACTACGACTAAGCATGAGTAAATGATACTATACTGTATAGGTATAATACAAATAATACTGACAAATTGTGTGTATCCAGAGCACACTACAATAATAACAGAAAAATACAAACACTGTATGTTTGTACATTTTGAAAAAAATAATTGAGACCATTTAATAGTTAAAAACTTTCAATAGTGAACAGAGGTGATTCACGAGCGCAGCATGATACGACCACAGCATGTCGACAAATGAACACTACATATAAATATATTTCTAGTACTTGCTTGACAAAATAATTTGTTTGACACAGTAATTGGTCTGACACAGTAATAGGTTTTTGACACAATAATGTGCTTGACTGTTGACACAATAACAGAGGCAAAATTAAAATTAGATGAAAAATCAAAATTTTACGTACCCTCTAAATGGCATTTTTGGCCCATTTGAGCCCTTTTATCTCAAAAACGGTAAGAGATGGAAAAAATCGACTTAATTTTTTTGAAAGCTCTCATTAAGAGGAATCCAATGAAAAAATCCCATCAGAATTGGATGAAAAATGAAAGTTTTATGCTTCCCTCAAATTGACTTTTTTGGACCCTTCTGCCCCTTTTATCTCGAAAACCATTAGAGATAGAAAAAATCAGCTGAACAATTGTAAAAGCTCTCATTGAGAGGAATCCAATGAGAAAAATCCCATCAAAATTGGATGAAAAATGAAAGTTTTATGCACCCCTCAAAATGACATTTTTGGCCTCTTAGGCCCTTTTTATCTCGACAACGGTAAGAGATAGAAAAAAATGGCTGTCACAATCCCGTCAAGCGTTTTTGGCCCTTTCCACCCCTTTTATCTCGAAAACGATAAGAGATAGAAAAAATAGGCTGTTACAATTCTGAAAGCTCTCATGGAGAGGAATCCCATGAAAAAAATCCCTTCAAAATTGGATGAAAAATAGTTTTATGTACCCCCAAAAATTGCATTTTTGGCCCCTTCAACCCCTTTTTTGTCGAAAACCATCAGAGATATCAAAAAATGCTTGGGGCAACATTTACTGCATTTTTCACAAGGAATCATTTGCCAAAAAAACCCTGATCAAAATCAGATGAAAAATAAAAAAGTTTTTAAGTTTAGGGCGTGACCATTTTCGTACCCCTTATAACTCAATAATGATAATAGATAAAGACATACAGAAGGGATTTATTCTTTAAGATTTTTTTGCAAGGAATTCAATAAGAGAAACCGCATCAAAATCGGATAAAAATGGTTGAAATACTTTAAAAAATTGGAAAAACTCCATTTGGCCCTAACCCCCCCCCCATTAATGGCAAATAGCTGGAACCCCAAAATCATTACCAACCTTTATTTAGTACCAAGGATCAATGCCATAAAATATCAAAAGAATTTGTTCACTGAAACAAAGTTATCGTGCGGAAACCTAACTGTCTACTAACGATGACGGAGACAGCATGATACCATAATAAGACCGCAAAATTTTTGCGGTCATATAAAAACTGTCAAAATGATGTATGTACTAGTGTTTAAACTATTATCTTAACCAATAAGCATACCTAGTATTGTGAAGTATTAGTGGACTATCTCATTGTTACAAGTTAGCATTGTATGATCAAAGGGAAGATAATTTTAATTTCCATATCAAGAGTTTATTGGTATGGACATGATGGAAATTAAAAACTATTTTTTTATTTGACCTGTAAAGCTAACTTGGTACCGAGAGATATTCCATTTAAAAATGAAATTAAACAAACAAATAGGTCCTGTCTGGTTTTAATTAGATGTAAATTCAAAACCATGATTTACATGTAAATGACACCTGGCATGTATAATAAATGTTTATATCTTATACTTCCTCTAATATAAACCAACATACAATTATATTTTTTTTAAATGTTCCAGGTTTTTTTACTGTTAGAATCAATCAACGAACATCAAATCATTCTGAATGAATATAAAAGTGAATAAGCTATACTATCTAAATATTAAGTAATTGCTTTTACCATTATTCACCAACAGCTATAAAATGGAAATCTTTGGAAGCTTTTTTATATAATTTTGTAGAAATCTGATAAAATTAAGATATTTTCTAAAAATACAGAATTAGACATATTTGTCAGGGTTTGACACTAACCTTTGAGGGTTGGCAGTCTAAAGGACTACCGAAGAAAACATTTTGGTAGTCCTTCTTTGGTATCAGTAGTCCTTAACATTAGAGAGTCTCACTGTTAGCTGTCAAGAGTTTAGCCACATTTTTAAAAAAAATATTCAAAAATGATAGTACTAATTTCAGATGCACATAACTTTTTCTTAATGTATTTAATTTTATGGTCAATTGTAAAGTTATTCCAGGGAATAATTACTTCCATCACAGGAAAATATGACTAAGTTTTACTGATTTTGGAAAATTATTGATATAAGCTAAACATGGTAAGGTTCTAGTGATTGAGTTCCAAGTAGTCCAGAGGACTATCTATGCCAAAGTTCAGGTAGTCCTCCAGGAAATTAGGTGGGCACAGGACTAGCGGACTACTGTTAGTGTCGAACCCTGATTTGTACTAGAAAAAAAGTTGGATAGATGGACATGAAAAGTAAACCCTTTGGTTTTTAACTAAAGAATGATTCACTGAATGGCAATAATTGTTTTTCCATTTTTTATCCTCAACTTGCAAGAGATCGGTAGCATAACTGAAACAGCTTCTTCATTAATTTCCTCTGGTTCTAAGTTTAAAAACTGACAAAATACTTGGTAGGAGCATTCAAATTCAGTGTTTTCATTGTCATCCATTACGACTTGAACATTATCTTCATTTGCTGAGATTGCTATGATTTGACCATCTACAGACGTTTCCTTTTCCTCTGTTACTTCTGTTATTGTTGATAATGAATTCAATGATAAAGTATTTTTTCCATGGTATGTTGAGTACTTTACTACAGCATCACTTATTAAATACTGTTTTCCACATTTGGTTTCCTTGTCTGCCATTTCATTCCACAGAGATAATTTTACCTCACCTGATGAATCAGTAATAGTGATTTCTTTCACTTTAGTCTTTTTGTTTTGGGCATTGACCTCTTTTGCAGACTCCTCCTGCAAAATAAGAATGAATAAGGTTAAGGTTTGAGAAAAATTCTAGGTATTGATTTGATAGAAAAATAAAATATAGTGCAATACTAGACATAATACTTGTTTGTGTATAAGTTTGGTTCAATTGACTATATTTTTTAACAGACAGGTACTTATTACCAGCTCATTTTGGGAAGATTGTCTTTCACAACTGCCCATGAAGTAATGGTATAAATAGATATACATGTATAATATATTGTTGAAACTTCTTTAAGGAGTTTCAATTATTATACATGTAGGTTGTTCTCAATTGTTGTAAATATGACTCCAGATGATCAATGATGATGGCTCACAGCTTTGTTATTACTTAAGGGGAATGAATTAATGAAATTAAATCAATTTACCTGAATGACAGTTCCCTGGACTGTTAGCAATTTCTTTGTAGGCGAGGTCTGAACATCTTTTACTACACTTACTGGTTTACTACATGGAACAGGAACAGTGTCAGTAAGATCTTTACATCTGAAATGACACAATAATTTAATAAAATTTGCCAGGAAAAGAGTAAGATGGAAATTGCTTTAAGTCTATGACAATTTAAGGTTAAGAAAGTCTAATATAAGTTCAAAAATGATACTTCTATTATCCATGGTATAAGGGTTTCAAGTTTTAAAACTAAAAAGGCTATTAAATATAGTCATAACTTGTAAATGGCAAATGCCAAAGATATTGTAATGGAGAAATATGGATTCTCTTTCTGTATCCAGTGGATTACAAAAATTTATCAACTCAAGATTGTTTAATTTTTATAAAAAAATTCTAATTGCAAGATTTGTCAAGCTGATTAAAATTTTAAATTTAATGATAGAGAGTTAAGAAATATTATAATTCACAAGATATAACTTAGAGAATCTGTTTCCCTAGTGACTCAATTGAGACTGTCATTGAATATATTCTGAGTAGATTTGTTGTGAAATAATACAACATAATTTAACTAATTTGTGGTTTATCAAATGGGAAAGGTGAAAATTCATGTGAATGGGCATTTAACAGCATATTTTTTAGTAAACATTTTATGTGGTTTGTTGTCATCCAGTATCAAAAATGATGGAGAAGCAGAGAGACATGATGAACCATATAACTAGGAAATAAAAACAACATGTTCATACAAATAGTGCTTTCCATAATGCAGTTTGAACAATGACAATCCCTATGTGGTACTGATTGAACACGTTTATCAGGAGTAAAAATGATGAAAGGTACCAGTTTCTGGTACAAACAACATAAAAGTACTTATAGTAAACTTGCATCCTTTAAACAACCTGTCATGTCCCTTCAGTTTCCTTTACTTGATAAGGAACCTTACCTGCTTTGCTTTGAATTTGCAAATCCAATGGCTATGTCTGTATGCCATGCAAATATCCAAGTATTACCAGTGTCACCAAACACTGGCAATTATTGTTTTTAGATAATGATTATTTTGTTCAAGTTGAATTTGAAATACCATAGTTACAGGTATATCTTTACTTTACTGCACTTTATTTGTCAGAGGGTCTCAGGGAATTTGTTAAGTGTGTTACTCTCATAACATAAGTAATTACTTGCTTATCAAATTAAGTCTTATTCACTATTCATTGATTTAATATTCATTTCACTTGTTATCAAATGGTTTAAAATCATTAGGTTTGGATACAATCTGAAGTATTCTTTAAAGAGAACAAGATAAACTATTTGTACATGGTTTATAGTCCAAGATCTATTATGTATATTAATACATACTAGTACTGGTTCTAAGACAAGCTAAAGGAGATTGCTGACAAATTGAAATGGACAATTTCTAACATTAAAAAATAAAATAAAATACCTGTAGACTTTTGATGTTGATGTTAATTTCAATATTTCATCTTTGATAATATAATTTTTCAGCAAAACACTGGATCCCTCCTGTAGTTTATCTTTTTGGCTTTCGTAGTCGTAAGCAATTAATTTTATATAACCGGTTGTGTCAGCCACATAGCACTTGAGAAATTGGGACTCTTTTCCATTGGATCTTGTGTACTTCACCCAGTTATCCAGTACTTTTGCTACCAATACTTTAAGGGGTTTTGTGTAAGGTCCTGTTTGTCCTGAACTTATCGATCTTATGTCAGACATCTGTAATATAAAATTGAATTCACATTTTAAGTTATAATTAAGTAATGTTGTTATTTGGGTGAGCGGACATGTTTTCTTCATGTAGCCACAATTCTTATCACCAAAGAATAAAAGCTTGAAAGACATTTTTCTGTATCTTTGATTTTTGGATTTTGACATGATTGAAATATCTTTCTGATGTTTAAATAGTACATTTTTTTTTAATTCAGGCAATATGAAAGATATTGACCATGCACATTTTGAACAAGAACTCCATGCAACTTCAAGCAAAAAATGTGCTTTACAGTCTTTCATATCTCTTGAAATCTACTTTAAATGCATTTAATAATTTATTTATACATAAATAGTAAAAGTAGTTTATTTAGGTCGTTTTCAAAAAAAAATTGTTATCATTTGGATTCCACATACTTCGATGATCACACTTCATGCTTATTTCAAATTGCAGGTTTTTTTTTATTTCCATTTTATTGTAATGTTTTAATAACTAGAACCTTACAATATTTTTAATTTTTATCACATAAAATTGGAAAATTAAACTAATGCTTATTGGAAATTGCTGGTGAGATTCAATTTTTCTAAATAAAAAAATCTTTGACTCCAATTAATCAGTTAATAGTGACACAAATATAGGTTTATGGTCAGAATAGTATGATTCTAAAGTTCCACTTTGTAAAATAGTCAACAAACCTCTAACATAGACATGATCAATACAAGTGCTATAATCAGTTGTTACAGAAGTGATCAACTGTTTGTATGAAAATTTTTGTTCCATTAAGCTTGGAAGGGAAGCAGATTTTTCTATATCAAAATTGAAATCACCTGCAATCACGACTGGTTTCTCTATATTTAAATGCTTTTCTATGTCTGTGATGAAATTAATTATGTTAGTCAAATTGCCTCTGTCAGGATAAACATATACAAAAATTAACTGCAAGTTAGAAATTTTGAAATTTTCTGAAAACTTGCCTATGATGTATTCCCCATCTATAGTTTTTCCAGAACAAAAATGAATGGGTTTTAATTTATAATAAAAAGCCATGCCATTTGGTGTTTGGTGTGTTAAAGTATTATTGTCTAATCTGAACAATCCAAATCTGCTTATTGTATAATCATTTGTTTCATCTGATCTACACAATCTGGTTTCACACAAGCCTATAACATCTACCTGCATAAGACTGGCACAAGATCGCAAGTCATTAATATGCTTATGTAATGATCTTGTGTTGTGAAAACAAACAATGAAAGAATTCAATTTCATTTGTAAAAAATTTGGTAACTTCAGATTTAATTTATTAGATCTTAATCGGTTCATCTCATTTTTGACTTCAGCAGAAACTGCAATTTTTGATTCATTAAGTTCTAAAATGTTCAAATTTTCAATATTGGTAACTCTGCTAAGGGCAACATAATGTATATGATTAATTTTTCTATTTCCAAGATGGACTGTTAGAGAGGATACAGTGTCTCCTTGAGACTTGTGTACTGTCTTAGCAGCAGCTGGTCTAAAAGGGAACTGTGATCTTATCACAGAGAATGCATTGTTTCTTCCAACCATTATCCTTCTCTTTACCTCAAAGATTGGTGTCCATCCTTTGTTAATATTTTCAGTATATAAGCCTTTGTACTTTTTCCGACTTCCAGCTCCAACCCTGTCATTATCAAACAAACACCATACAATACTCAGTCGGTTTGACATTGGTTTATTGCGAAAATCTAAGAACTTAACATTGAAACCAGCACCATTTGTAAGTCCATCTTGTACATCAATATTTAAACTAATCTCATATCGCATATCTGTAGCAACAGTTAAAGATGTCAGCAAACCCATGGTTTTTGTTGGATTCTTTGACAATTTTTCAAGAATATGGTTGTGAGGTGTGTTTTGTGCATTCTCAACTACATCTATTGCATCTACAGATGATTTCATGTCTGAACTAATGGAATTTATCACTGCTTCATTATGACTATCAACTAATTTATTTGTTGTGTACAAACAAGTTACATTGGTAAATACTGTTTTGTTCAAGTTTGGGGATACAGTTTTAGATTTCAACAATGTTATGTCACTGGGAGATGAATGTCCTTCTCTCATTCTGTTAAGAAGTTCTGCATATGATTTATCATCTTTTTGACGCATGATTTCTGTCAGTTCAAATACTGTGAACATTTCTTTCCATAAATTTGTTGCCAATGGACCATAAGCAGTCTGCATGTCATTAAATAGCCAATCATCCATAACAGGTTGTAACTGAAACAAATCTCCAATGGCAATGATACTTATTCCCCCAAAAGGAAGATTGTTTCCAAATATTTCCGCTAATCTGTGATGAATAAAATTCAACATTTTATTTCCAACCATAGAAATTTCATCTATAAACACCACTTTTAGTTTGTGAAAGGTTGTTCTTAAAGTGTTCAACGTATGCATGTCTAATGGTTTATAATTTAAACTCTGGTTTGCTGGTATATGAAATGTTGAGTGAAGAGTATTACCATTTATATTATAACTTGCTTTACCTGTTGGTGCACACAAAAGTACTTTAACATCATCAGGATTCTCTCCTGGAACATGATTAAAATATCTTACTAATGCTTGATAAAGGGTTTTTGTTACAACACTCTTCCCACATCCAGCACCACCAGTCAAGAAATTGTATATCGGTGTTGAACTTGTTTTAAAATGATGAAGTACATGATAAAAAAATGTTTGCTGATCAAAGTTCAAATTCTGGACCATTTGGTAATATTCTTCATTAGGCAATAAGACGGTTGACATTTCAAACGTCACTTGTTGAACATGCATTCCTAAATCTACACCAATATCATATTCTGGTATACTTCTGACTTTGTTTGGATCAAAAACATCATCAAACTGTGATATTCTATTATTTTCTTCATCCCCATCTACATCATTCTGGTATTCTACCCCAGGTGCAACTTCTTCATAACTCTGATGTTCAACTTCTAACATCAAATTGTCTAAAAGCTGAGGATTTTTTTCATATGAGCTTTTGGCTATATCAATACTTGCTTTAAGTTGTTTATATCTATCAAAGAAATTTGTACAGGTTCCCATTAAATCATTTTCATTTCTCCAGTGAGTAAATAACATTATTTGTTCCCTACAATAGTTTTCAAGATCAAGATTTATGTTGAACCTTACATAACGAATTACTTTTTGTTTCAACAATTTTCTAACTGTTAATCCACCTCTCATTTGGTACTCTTTGACAGGTTTGGAATTCAATATTGGGGAGACATCACCTTCTATATCACTGTCACTATCATTACTTAGGTCATCCTCATTTTTGTCATCAACAAAGTTTTCTGGGAGATTATCTTCTTTATCTTGATTCTTCAAATTATCTGCATCTGCAGGTTTTGATAATGTTTTTGTATGATTTATCTTGTACCAAGATACAAAATCAGCTAAACATACATTATTGAGCTCTTTAGGTCGCCTTTGATATTTTTTTATAATGTCATCAGTTTCAATGTTTTTGGAATTTTCTGGTAAATTTTCAAGCTGCTCTTTTGTTTTTAAAAGAAATGTTCTCTCATCAGGAGGTGAAGTATTTATGAAAACTACACTACGTGAACTTTTCCTTAATGGTAACTGTAAGAGCAAATATGAAGCTTCCTGTGCACTTATTTCAACAGCTCCAAGAAATTGGTTTCCAATATGTCTAACTTGCTGTTTGATACCCATATTTCCCTTTTTAGCCTCTTGGCAGGCTTCATGTAGTAAAGTTGACATGCCTCTTTGACCTTTGGTAATGTAAGAAACAATGTAAGATGCACAAGCATAGGCATTGGTCACATACTGGACATCAAGATTTGCTTCCCAAGCAGTCAATAATATTTTATTAAAACAATTAACTCTGGATTCACCTACTTCTCGTTTCAAAAATGGCTTAGGTTCATATAATGTGGATCGCACAGCATCTAAATATTGTTTTTCTGACATACCTAAAATTGACAACCATGTATCAAATTCTATTGGCTCACTCCTATTTGTTAGAGAGAGATTTTCTTGTATTTTATCAAAATTTTCAATGTCAGCAGCAGTTGGATTTTCTAAGGGTTCTAATATTTGTGATGCCCTCATGGGTGGAATTGGAAAATTGAATCTGCAGTTTCCCACCTTATTTCTAGACTCTTTCCTACAAGTTCTACTACAAGCATGCATCTGAAGTGAAATCAAGTCTTTAGTATATTCGTCCTTGCTGCAGCTTATGTGTTTATCAATAAAAGTAATGACTGTTTCATTGCTATCTATTCCAAACTTTGGTGCATCTTGAATCCAAATAAGTATATGCAGATGAGGAGAACCTCTGTGCTGAAATTCTATTCTACCAAAATAATCAACTACTTCACCTAATGGTTTTAATTTTCCACATAGTATTTCCTTAATAAATGAATTCATTCTGAAATCAAAATATCTCGCACATGTGACTGGATCTGCTTTAATCAATCTACATTTTGTCATCCATGACATCTTTTCTATATCTTCATCTGTATAATTTTTTCTGTCAATTAATTTACCTAATATTTTTAATAAAGGAGGCCATCTTGTTTCAGCTGCAGAAAAGGAACAAAAAAATGTTGGAAGACCAAGTTGTCGGATTAGTGCAAACAGATCCTTCTTCATTTGTTCATAATATGGCGGAGATCCTCTAATTGACCTAAATATTCTGTAGCCTTCGTTTAAATTTATAAGCTTATCAACGGTACCAGGGTTCAGTAATTCTTTTGCTGTATAATCATTACCTTTTTTGCCTTTAACTTTTCGTAAAGCAATAAATACTTTATCTTTAATTTGTTTTATTTGAAGTTTTTTCAACTTGAAAAACAAATTAGGAATGTTTGTTGCAACTCTTCTATCTACATTGCGCAATTCCCATTTACAAATATCACTATAATGAATAGGAACAGTCCTTTCAATATTACATGGACGTCTTTCACCACAATATATGGTTGGAAATGATAAAAATTCTGCATCAGTATCCAAAAAAATGCTCAATGGTCTGTTGCCTTCACATGGAGCTAATATTAATGTTCTCCATGTATTGTCATATGACTGAAGTAAAGTGTCCATGTTTCCAGTTAACATGCCCAACTCATTGCAGCTGTCATCAGTATTATTGATGGTTTGTTTATTCGGTGAATTTTCATTATTATCATCAGCTTCCTTGTCAGTAACACCACTGTTTTCAGGACATATTGTTTCCAAATATCCACTCACTTGGGACTTTAATAATTCTGGAATTTGTTTATCTTTTTTGTCCATAAGTTCTGAAGTTTTATTACTACCATTTTCTTCTCCACATTCTGAACTTTGGTCATTTTCTTTATCTTCATCCACTCCATGAATGAAAGCGGCAATTTCAAGACAAGATTCATCTGATAGAAAGTTTTCATTTAAAGTAATGCCTTGTTCATGAAATAGTTTGCTATTCTTTAGAAGATATTTTACAGCAGTAAGCACTTTTGAAGGTCTGATGACTTCATGGTATACATAGTGGTCATATGAAAGCTTTCGCTTTAATTTTATTGGGATTATATCAGTTTCCTTACAATTTCTGGGTAAACTATTGATACTTTGTGACACATTTGATGGAACATTGACTACATTTCCTTTTATACTTAATTGTCCACCCCTTGGCCTTTCACGGATTTGCATAAAAGGTAGTCGAGGTGATATTAGTCGTTCTTCAAGAGATGATAGATGCAATTGTTTAGGTTTAACAGGAAAATAATTTTCATTTTTTACTGCACAAACTGGCATTTTGTCTTTCTGAATGTTAGTCCAACAAGTATTACATATCCATTCCTTTTGAGAAACACTTTTAATATCATTACAATATTTAAGAGCAATGTCTCGACTGAATGGTTTCTCTCTATCAAATTGTTTGACACTATGATGGAACCAAGTTTGTGTACAACATGTGCAGACATAAGCCGGACCTTCAGATATTTTATGTTTAAATAACTGAATAACACTGCTCTCATTAGAATGAAGGGATAATGATTGGCCTAAGTTGTTATTTGCACTACTTAATGTTTCATGCATAATACCATCAGCAAATATCATCTTCTTTTTTTTACTGTTTCTTTTTGGCATCAATTGTTTGCGTTTCATTGATTTATTATGCCTTGTGTCAACAGAACCCTTTGAAACCTTTTTCATATCAATGGCAGTTATCTCAAAAGAATCACCTTCCTTTAAATTCATTGACTTGCTAAGCATTTTAAAGTAATTTATCATATTAACTATTCCATTAAATTGAACCAAAACAGAAGAACCGTCACTTTCAACCAAGCCAAAACTTCCTCTTGAATGCGAGTCATATACAAAATAAGACCGATTATTTTTCTTCATTACAGATAAAGCATTAGTACCCAAAATTAATATACAACTGTTAGATTTTTCAAATGATGATTTCAATGCAGATTTCAATGAGTAATACGGAAAATTATCACTTCCTTGAAATATCAGACCAGTATAAGTGTTAAAAACGCTGCAATTATATACACAGTCATCAAAAATCAATTCTGATGGAAGTTCATCTATAAGCATCATTGATGGATTTTTATCATGTAAAACAAAATCATCATATAACTTATTTCCAACTTCTAAAACTTCATCACATATCTCAGATGTCCAATTTATTAAATCTATTTGAAATCTTTTAATAAAAGCACTTAAACATATAAAAGTACACTGCAATCCAACATGCTTATACCTATCATTACCTTGATGATGGCTTCCCTTAACAATTTTTTTAAAATTTACATCATAAAATGGCCTAGTTGAAGAAGCTGCGATTTCTTTTTGAGTTTCATTATTTTGTAAACGTTTACTTCGAATATGTTGCTTACGTATTTCTCTAAGTTTATCAACACTTTTTCTTTTTGTTTTAGGCATGATTTCTTGTAATTTATGTTATTCTTTAGTATTTTGGTCAATATAAATTTATTATCAGATAGAATCTTCAACCTTGAGCATGTTGAGTGCAAGTTAGAATAGGTTACACTCTTCT
>JAOXYI010010887.1:18178-36571 GCA_028566495.1 Lithophaga antillarum
CCCTTGTATAAAATGTTGAGTGCAAGTTAGAATGGGTTACACTCTTCTCCCTTGTATAAAATGTTGAGTGCAAGTTAGAATGGGTTACACTCTTCTCCCTTGTATAAAATGTTGAGTGCAAGTTAAAAATTCTTTGTGTAAACGCAAGGCTTGTTATGTTCTTGTGAAGGTGATATTCTTCTACAGGGTCCTTTAAATGTGATCGGTTACCACAAGATCCGTATTTTAGTAAAAAAAAATATGCCAAAAATTAAATTCAAAATTATATAAACATAATAAAAAAAGAAGTGCACATGTTATGAAATTGTAAAGTTGGTTCCATTCTTTCTCAACGTTTTTGACTACAAATGTAGTTGTGGACGAACAGTAACACAACTAATATATATGACAACAACAAAGAACAAAGCAAAATGACAGATTTCGATACACTGTAAAGCAGTCAATACAAAAGAAATTATAAAGCAGTTGATAATAATAATTCTTTAAATGTGCAAAAAATTATGAAATAATCCGTTCTAAACTTAATTCAAAACCAAACTTATTGAACAGTGATGAATAGTTCTAAATAAGAAATTGGGAATTTTCTGATGTGAAATATCTCATGTTATACTCACATTTACTTGTTCCTCTTCCTACTGGAAATACTGAAAAAGTAAAAAAAAAAAACTATAGTCTTTGACAACAAGACTGCATTTCAAAACTAAATACCATAATTTTTTTTCTAGCATAAAGGAAATTTTATGGAACCTTAATTTTTAAGTGAGTTTACTTGTAAAAATAAAAATATGATTACCGGTACATATTCCTACTTTTAAAATCCCATGTTGAGTGAAAATTCCACTATGCATTGTTTACGTCTATATAATTACATTACTTTAGTGTTTTATTAATATTTGGTTAAGCACTGGATCACACGATTCTAAACATTATGTTTTACATTCTAATAAAAGTCAATTTCTAAATTACACGTGCTTCCGTGCTTCCATGACGACTACAAATGTAAACTAGACCCAACTTGTGGGAAACGACAGCTATCCCCCACATCCTGAAATGCATATCCCAACTGCAGTACCCATGTCTGATTTTTTTTTAAATTTTTGTCTGAATAATAATTATTGTTACCCCTGAAGTTTTCCTCCATAACTAATCAGTCTACTGTTTCTTGGACAAAATTCCAAAATATAGATTTTTAACATAATTCCAAAAAGGTATATTAAGTAGGTAAAATCCCCCAAAAAATATTAGTCTTAAGTTCTTTCAAGACACTTTATGTTTGAAATCTTTTAGTTTAGAGTCACATGATTCCCAAAATATATGGTTGCTAGCTAAAAATTCCAAAAAAATGTAAGTCTTAGAGTACTTCCAGGAATTTGACCTTAGTTGAAATTTCATTTTTTCGAACAATCTGTATGTTTCAAATTATAGGTATTGTTCACATGATTCCAAAAATATTCGGTTGCTAGGTGAAATTTAAAAAAAAATTAAAGTCTGACAGTAATTTCAAGAATTTTCCTAAAATTGGAATTTTATTTTTCTGAAATCTTTATGTTGCAAATCATAAAGATTGTTCACATGATTCCAAAATATATGGTTGCTAGGTAAAATTCCAAAAAAATTTATCTTAGAGTAATTCAGGAATGTTACCAAAGTCGAAATTTCTTTCTGACAGGGTCACTTATTGAATGAGTGAGTTGAAGAGAAAGTTGAATAATTGTTGTCATTTTGTCCTATTTTATATGCAAGTAAATTGTGACGTCAAAATTCGCAATACTATTGATATCGTTGATCTTAGAATCCACACATTCAAATATTATATTGAAATAAACAATTAAAATGCTGGAAATTCTCTCTTTCAAGGTGAAAATTTGTTAAAATCCGATAAAATATGGTGTGTTGGATCATTAATAAATTAAAGATACGATACAAGATCTGTTCACCTTCTTCAGTGTCAACACTAATAATAAAATTTCATGACTTACATGACGCCAATTTTACACTTACATATATATATATGTAAAAATTAATTCTTTAATAAATATTTAACATGTTCAAAAAGTTCATGGAATTATGTACATGAAAGATGTACTTAACTTAGCAAGACTGGATATATATATAAGAATAACGTTAATTTTCCCTCCGTTTATCTGTGATGTTTCTTTGTATATGACGTTATGCATTGCTATGCCAATTTATTGTTGTAACACTACCTAATAAAATACCGCTGAAGAAGGCCGGTCTACCGGTCGAAAGCTCCGGAAATGTATTTTAGAGTTTATTCTATATATATATATAAGAAACATGTCAATATGAGTATTCATGATCCTGACCTTGTACTAGTTTTAAATCAATGACCGATCTATATTTAAAATATAAACAAATTAAAATGAAAATACATGGATTAATGAACATATTAATATGAGAAAATTGATTAGAATATAGTGATTTACACACATCTACAACGTAAGAGTTTGTTTACATTAAATTAAAATACCGCTGCATTTAAATATCACTGGGCATGCATGGATAACCCAATATCCAAAATCAGATATCTCTTGACATATTAACCTAGCATCAGATAACTTTAGCATCTCAATCAGTATACAATTAAAGAAGTTGTAACAAAAAAACGTTGTAATAATAGTACTGAGATTGCTAGATGATTAAGACAAACCCTGAAAAAGAAAAGCTCATTGATTAGAGCAATTAAGGGAACGACCATTTAACTCTGAGGGGGGAGGGGGGAGGTTTTTTGGGAAAAAAATATTCTAATGCCCAAAAATTTCTGGCCAAGCAGGGGCTCCAGGAGGGTGCCCCCTACAAGTCATAAGGTCGCATTTAAGACTGACCTCAGGTTATTTTAAGGCAAAATAAGGGGGAATCTATTAATCAAGTATTTCGGCGGTCACAGGTCACTTTTTATCAAAGGGTAGGTCACCAGGTCTCCTCCCAAACCCCTTAAGGTCGCAGGTCGGATTTGACCCTTCTGGAGCCTCCAAGCAGGTAACCAAAAAAAAAATATTTTCTGACGCCAGTTTCCTCCGTACACACACCCCCGATAGAGTGTAAGGTTAATCGCTGCGAAAAAAAACTACAATTTTTTACGCGCTGCGCGCAAAAAATTTCTGTCTGAGAAAACAAAAACATTACCCCCACTGAAGTTAAATGGTCGTCCCTTAGTCGAAAAAAAAAAAAACAGAAACAAAAGAGTCAGCTTTTTGGGAAAGCTTGAACTTGTAATACTTAAGCTTGCTGGAAAGCTTTAAAAATTGAAACTGCATCCTCAGTGTTTTTCCCATTTCTACAACTGCACTTGAAACCTGATGGTGGCTATTGTGATCATCTTTATCTTAAAACATTCAAGAATTTTTGTTTTACCATGTTAGACATAATATTAGTTATTTAATTTTTTTGAAAAAATGCCATCAAAATTTAATGAAAATGTAATAATGTACCCTGTCACCTTGTGAATGGGGTTCTTGACCCTTTCTATCATAATCTTTAAAATTGTAAGAAAAAAGGGAAAATCCCCAGTAAAAATTCTGAAAGCTCTCATTGAGAGGAATTCAATGAAAAAATCCAATCAAAATTGGATGAAAAATGAAAACTTAATGTAACCCTGAAAATGTTGTTTTTGGTCCCATAAACAGTAAGGGCCCTTATCTCAAAAAAGGGAAGTGATAAAAAAAAACTTGTTGGCATATTATTAAAAGATCTCATGTAGAGGAATCTAATAAAACTAGGAGCCTGTAATCGCTTACCTGGCTCAAAGTTGCTTAGTTAAAATTACCTTAGTGGTTTCAGGAGTTGACGAAAAAGAAGAATTCCCATGATGTTAAACTATGTTGAACCATGGCGGTCATGTAGGATGGCGCTCAGCAAAACAGAACATATTGTTTAAAGAGGAACATCCAGGGACCATTCCAACAAAGTTTGGTTAAAATTGGCCTAGCGGTTTCAGAGGAGTTGATGAAATTGTCAAATTCCCATAGGTCCAATGTTTAACTATGTTACCCATGGCCACCATGTTGGTTTGCGCTCATCAAATCCAAACATTTTTTTTTTCAGAGAACCATCCAAGGACCATTCCACCAAAATTTGGTTAAAATTGGTCTAGCGGTTTAAGAGGAGTTGACAAAAATGTAAAATTCCCATGCGGTCCAATGTTAAACTATGTTGAGCCATGGCGGCCATGTTGGATGGCGCCCGGCAAAACCAAACATAATTGTTCAATAAAGAGGACCATCCAAGGATCATTCCTAAAATTGGCCTGGCAGTTTCAAAGGAGTTGACGAAAATGAAAAATTACCATAGGGTCCAATGTTAAACTATGTCGAGCTACGGCAGCCATGTTGGATGGTGCCCGGCAAAACTGAACACAATTTTTAGAGGACCATCCAAGGACCATTCCACCAAAGTTTGGTTAAAATTGGCCTAGGGGTTTCAGAGGAGTTGATGATTTTATGAAAAGTTTACGCCGACAACGGAGGCAAAGTGATGAGAAAAGCTCACATGGCCTTTTAGGCCAGGTGAGCTAAAAATACCATTAAAATCAAATCTTACGAACTTCAAAATTGCATTTTCTAGCTCCTTTGGCCATTTTAATCTCGAAAATGGTAAAACTTATTAAAATTGATTGGTTTTATAACATTTCTTGCATTTTCCACAAGGAATCTTGCAGAAAACTCACTATGAGCAATAATCATGTAGTAAGTATAGACATTTTTTTTTTAAATTATCAAACCCAAACCAAATAATTATTTATCTTACATGTATATGCAAATGTATCTATCATTTAGAAACCAGTATTTTGACAATTTTTTCAACATTCAAGTAGCATAACTCATCCGTTGGTACATGTATATAGCTTGTACATGAAAATTGAACCCGACCTGTGTTTTGTATTTAGCAATAATTCATATACCTAAAAGTTATTACTTATCTGGAAAATGATTAGTTTCAAATGGACTGACAGAGAGACAAACAAAGCAATGACTATATACCCTATAAAAATAGTTTTGGGAGTATAAAAAGAGCCATCTTCATTTCAATATATATGGAAAACCCTGATCCTTAAAAATGTTACCTGATATTTGAAAATCTGTGTAGAAAGTAAGCACAACTAAAAATCAAAACTAACAAAAAAAGAAGAACTATAAACAAAACAACGATGATACCACATAACAAACTGGAGCACATGTTCAACCTGCAAAAAATGGTCAATACATGTTACACCGAAGCAACTTCACAACAAATTTCATACAGTTACATGCATCTATAATAGTTCTTGATCAAATTGAAATTTGGAAATAAAAACATATTATCTAAGTTAATAATTGATCCTGAATTACCTATAGGTCAAGGTCATCTGTTTATTATTTATTTAAGACCATATCATCAAAGTTTGGTTCCAATTGGGCAAGAAGTTCCAGATGAAAAAAAAAATTCCCATAGGCATGATACTAATTGGCTAATTTTAAGGTTAAAATTATGCATAGCCTTGTCAAATATACACCTCGCCAAAAATTAAGCAACACCTTTAATTTATTCCCAAAATTAATTGCAAATGTAAAAATACTCTCATTGTTTGCATTCAATGACAAAATGATAGTAATATTTTAATTGTGTTAGATTTCAAAAGTTTCACAACATATTTTCCAGCTTCTAATCCATAAACCAAACCCAAAAGCCAAACTTTAATCCAGTATGAAAAATCACCCTTTTCATAACTTTAAATTAAGTTTCCAGAAAACTGATCATTTTCATTTGTTGATGTGCTCCTTTTACACTAAAATTTTAATGGGACAACAAGTTTGCTATTTTAACAACATAAACATTTCATCTGGTCCAGATCGTGTGTTCCTTATGCACTCAGGGGAGGCAAATCGTACGCATGTCAAACTTTAAGTGTCTTTTTTCGAAAAATATCCTCTATCTTAAGACAGAGTCAGAATTATTGACGAAAGACGTTTATTAGTCGTGGATATGAGTTTTCTTAATTTGATAACCTTAACTCGTCCCAATGTTTGTATGAAAACCCGAAAATTGCAAACAGGATTTTTTGAAAATGGTCATTTTTGCATAAAAAGGACTTCTTGCGTCTCGGTTACTTTATTTGAATCATTTAAAGGACATTACACAATAGTAAACTATTGAATTGTCCTTAATTTCTTTTCTCGTGTTGGAAGAAAGTATCAATTCAAAAACATTTCCGCGTTTTGGTGCTTTTCTGATGATGTTTGCAAATTTCTTCAATTTTCAGTTTTGTTATTTGGACGTTATTTTACAGACAAATTGGCAAATCTCTTTTCGTTTTATTGTTTTTTAACTTTTTCCATAGTAATGAAATGCAGTAACGTAGCCTTAATGTACCTTTTTTTGCTTATTTGGACTTTTTGAATATTCAGCGGCTACGACTGGTAGCGATTTTCCGTAAAACTGAAGGGAATGGTCGAACGTAAAAAACGGTAATTTTTCAGAAAAACTGAACAGTAACGGTGTGATACAGTATCATTTTGTTTGTTCGTTGAAAAAACCTTGCAGCTTGACCTTATTTAAAGCCTGCAAAGTTTATCAACAAAACTGTGTATTTTAAGTGCATTGGATGCGTGTGTATTTTCAGGCTATTATAACCAGGAAAAAAAATTTTGAAAAAAATTTCCATGTGGAAAATATGGTAAATTGACAACGCAATTAAGTCAACATAGTGAATTTTAGTTGCTTTTCGAAATGTGTTTGACACCTCACTTAAAGAGTAGGTGTTGCTTAACTTTTGGCGAGGTGTATATTAGTATTGACCAGGTATTGACCTTTTTATTTGATCATTTAGGGAGTATTGACCCGGTTAAAACCAGTGATTAAACCGGTGGTGGTTTTAACTGCCCAACCTTGCATGATAGGGACACATGTTAAACTACATTTACATGTAAGTTAGGCTGTGGCTGTGGCAGTCATCTTGGTTAGCAGGCAGGACAATCATTACAAAATTTTCTAAAAGAAAATCAGCTTAAGACCATTTCACCAAATTTGGTTCCGATTGGGCAAGTAGTTCCAGACAAGAAGATTTTTAATGAATTTCCCATAAGATCCAATGTTCAACTAAGTTCGGCTATGGTGGCCATATTGGTTGGTGGGTGGGGTCATCAAATATTACATGTATTTCGAAAGAGATTCACCTAGAGACCATTTCACCAAAGTTTGTTTCCAACAGAGCCAGTAGTTCCGACAAGAAGCTTTTTTAATGAATTTCCCATAGGGTCCAATCTTAAACTAAGTTCGGCTGTGGCGGCCATTTTGATTGGCGGGCGGGGTCATTGGATATAATGCTAAAAGAGGACCAACTAAGGACTATTTTACAAAAGTCGGTTCCAATTGAGCAAGTAGTTCCAGACGAGAAGATTTTTTAATGAATTTCCTATAGGGTCCAATGTTAAACTAAGTTCGGCTGTGGCGGCCATCTTGGTTGGCGGGCTGAGTCATCGGATATAATTCTGAAAGATGACCACCTAGAGACCATTTCACCAAAGTTTGGTTCCAATTGAGCAAGTAGTTCCAGATGAGAAATTATTTAATGAATTTCCCATAGGGTCCAATGTTAAACTAACTTTGGCTGTGGCGGCCATCTTGGTTGGCGGGCGGAGTCATCGGATATTATTCTGAAAGAGGACCACCTAAGGACCATTTGACCAAAGTTTTGTTCCAATTGCGCAAGTAGTTCCAGACGAGAAGATTATTAAATGAAATTCCCATAGGGTCCAATGTTTAACTAAATTTTGCTGCCATTTTGATTGGCAGGCGGGGTCATCGGATATAATTCTGAAAGAGGACCACCTAAGGACCGTTTGACCAAAGTTTGGTTCCAATTGAGCGAGTAGTTCCAGACGAGAAGATTTTTTCATGAATTTTCCATAGGGTCCAATGTTAAACTAAGTTCGGCTGTGGCGGCCATCTTGGTTGGCGAGTGGGGTCATCAGATATAATTCTGAAAGAGGACCACATACGGACCATTTCACTCAAGTTTGGCATTAATTGGCTTTGTAGTTTTTGAGAAGATTTTTTTAGAAAACACCCCCCTTTTTTCTATTTTTAGAAATGGCAGCCACATTGGATGGTTGATCATGACCCCGGATATAATTCTGAAAAGGGACCATCCAAGGACCATCACACCAAAGTTTGGTCCACATTGGCCAAATGGTTTCAGAGGAGAAGATTTGAATGTGAAATGTGGACGGACGGACGACGGATGCCAAGTGATGGCAAAAGCTCACATGGCCTTTTACATGTTTTAAAAATATTCGACAAGAACTCATCTTCAAGCTCCCTTGAGATATTATTGAGTTAAAGGTACTGTGTAAATTTTATCCAAATCAGAGGAGAAATAAAGGACTATGTATGTTAAGGGCCTAATTTGGCCCCCATTTTTGCCGAAAATTGAAAACGATTATAAACTAAAACCTTTTTGGCAGAACTTAATGATAATGTTCAATAACAGTTAAAAACTTATTAACACCAACTTATCTCTGGTGACTACGACATAGTGACGTCACAAAGTTGAGCTAATTGTACGATCTCCTTATATTTATATCATTTTTGACGATTTTTGGTGTGGGAAACATAGAGCGCATGCATGTGCCAATTTTTTTAATTGAAATATTTAAATGTCTTGACAATTAATATCTTTTAGTAAAAAATCTAATTGGCACACACATGCGCTCTATACCTTCTAGACATAAATTTACTGTAAGGCCAAAAAAAAAATTATGTGTGTTTCCGGTTACCCGACCCTCCCTAATATTTTGCCACTGATTTTCCGACCCTAAACTTTTTTTTGAGGATTGTGAAAAAAATTCGATTGTTGACTATTATCTTTTATTTTGATGGCAAATTATGACAATATATCTCTTTATTTCCTCTCAAATATATCAATTTTAGCATAAAGTTTTATAAATCCATGGTATTTCTGCTTAAAACAGGTAATGAAACACGTTTTCCAACTGTAAATTTTGTCATAACATTGCACATGGACACTTCCGGTAGTTAGTAAAACGATATCGGAACCGGACAAGACTGGAAACGAATCCGGATTTTGATTAGCAAAAAAAAAAAATTCCGACCTACCTACCCTATTCTGAAATTTCATGTAATAGGAAACACACCTATTTTTTTGTTTGGCCTAAGATGACAGATAAATCGTCGTTTTTCTCAGAATATACAATTTTCGCTAATGTTGAGGTCTTAAAATTTGAAAAATATATTTTTTAAAATAAAAATGATAGTATGCCTTGATAAAACTACATTTTGGCAATGTTTTACAATAACTTTTACAATGATATAATTTGATTCATATTTGGTGGCCAAATAAAGCCCTTACTGTACATAGTCCTTTGATGGAGCCCTTACAAGGATTTTTTAAATAAAATTTTCTAGGTGATTAAGGGGCATAACTCCTATAAAACTGAGGTGCTTCGCGAGCGCAGCATGGAAAACCCCATTTGGCCCCATCCCCAACAACGGTAACAGCTAGAACCCCCAAAATCTATATTAACCTTTCTTTAGTACCAAGGATCAATGTCACAAAATATCAAAAGAATTTGTTAACTGAAACAAAAGTTATGGTACAGAAACCTAACTGTCTACAGACGCCAACGCCGACAGCATGATACCATAATGCGACAGAAAATATTTTGCGGTCGTATAAATATTTGCCCAGGATTTATCTTCGAACTCCCTTGAGCTATCATTCAGTTAAAACCACTGTATAAATCTTATCAAAGTCAGATGAGAAACTAGACGCAAGTTGTCGGAAACGACAGCTAGCCCCGCCCCCTGCAACGCCTATCCCAGCTGTCGTACTCAAGTCTGATTTTAACTAAAACTTTGTCCGAATGATAATTATTGTTACCTCTGAAGTTTTCCTTCACAAACTATTCAGTCTAATGTTTCTTGGACAAAATTCCAAAATATACATGTGTTTTAACATGATTCCAAAAAAGATATATTAAATTCCAAAAACATTGTGTCTGTAAGACACGGATGCCCCGCCCTAAAATCTTGAGAAATGGACTTTAACCAGAGTCGATCAAGCATAAAATGTAGGTCATAATGACCCAATCAATGTACGACTGCTCAGTACTATCCACGACGCATCCACTGATGAAGTTTCAATAATACACTATACTTACTTCCAGAGAAATGGACTTTAACGCAAAACTTACCCAGAGTCGATCAAGCATAAAATGTAGGTCATAATGACCCATTCAATGTAGGACTGCTCAGTGCTATATAAGACGCATCCACTGATGAAGTTTCATTAATACATTATACTTAGTTGCAGAGAAATGGACTTAAACGCAAAACTTAACCAGAGTCGATCAAGCGTAAAATGTAGGTCATAATGACCCAATCAATGTAGGACTGCTCAGTACTATCCACGACGCATCCACTGATGAAGTTTCATTACTACACCATACTTAGTTGCAGAGAAATGGACTTTAATGCAAAACTTAACCAGAGTCGATCAAGCGTAATATGTAGGTCATAATGACCCAATCATTGTACGACTGCTCAGTACTATCAAAGAAGCATCCACTGATGAAGTTTCATTAAAACACTATACTTAGTTGCAGAGAAATGGACTTTAACGCAAAACTTAACCAGAGTCACTCAAGCATGAAATGTAGGTCAAAATGATCCAATCATTGTACAACTGCTCAGGACTATGCGAGACACATCCACTGATGAAGTTTCATTAATACACTATACTTAGTTCCAGAGAAATGGACTTTAACGCAGAACTTAACCAGAGTCACTCAAGCATGAAATGTAGGTCAAAATGATCCAATCATTGTACGACTGCTCACGACTATGCAAGACGCATCCAATGATGAAGTTTCATTAATACACGCTGTTCGGACGTACGGACGGACAAGGGTAATACTATATGCCCCTTCCACATTCGTGGGCGGGGCATAATAAATTTGCTAGAACGCTTACAAGAATTTTTTTTTCAATTTTCTAAGTGATTGAGGGCATAACTCCTATAAAAAATATTCGACCAGGACTCATCTTCCAACTGATTGAGTTATAATTGAGGTAAAGCTACTGTATAAATTTTATCCAAATCAGATGAAAAATAAATTTGCTAGAGTGCTTACAAGGAATTTTTGTCATTTAAAGTGATTAAGGGGAATAACTCCTATAAAAACATTCAACCAGAGCTCATCTTCAAATTCCCTTGAGATATCATTGAGATAAAGCTACTCTGTAAATTTTATTAAAATTGAAAGAGAAATAAATTTGCTAGAGTGCTTACAAGGAAAATGTACGGACGGACGGACACGGACAGACGGACGCCCTGCATGACTATCCCCGCGTCCGCGTTGCGGCTGGGGATAACAACACCTATTAATTAAAAGTTTTCCATATGTACTATATAAACAAATATACACGTTTTGTTGAGTGGGGCACTCTAGAGCTCGTCATAAGGAGTGGGATTCCACCCTTGTTGAAGGCCTTATGGAGACCTCTAGTTTCCTAATTGAGTTCTGTCAGGTGGATGGAGTGTGGTCTCCGATACATTTATGCCATATCTTCTCTTCTTATAGAACTATGAAAATCTTTTAACATGCATCAAAAGAAAGGTGATTGACATTTTTTTCTTTGCTATTCTTTTAAATATCATTTATTTTTTTAGTTCACACAAAAAAATACACATTCCCAAACAAAATCTTCATGAAAAGTCCTTGTTATAAAATTCTGATTCACTATAAAAAAAAATTTTCACCACGCATGTATTAGAAAGTTGATTGTCTTTCCCACGCTTAAACATGTTAAATATATACTTATCACTGACTAAGATCAGTAAAAAATCTGTTACAGCTGCCATGAGTATCATATATCACACCTTTCTGACACGGCATAGGACCAGTTTATATATACTAAATAATTATAATGCAATTTATTATGTCTCTGATGTCTCTGATTAAACAAACAAAAATAATAATACATAATACATAATAATACATAGATATACATATGCACGCATAGTCTTTGATATAAATACACTTAGTACAGACATGACAGACTACAGTATTTCACGTGCAAGTACTTTAAATAGAAATGCTGATGCATCGTGTTATACACATATCACCTGTATCATTATTATGACATTTGAAAACATGCATTCTGAATTAAACAACTGTATATGTGATGTGTATCAAATAATCCTTACCTGAAAGCATTGAACAATTCCCAGGTTCAGTGTGCAGACAGTTGACGTGGACGTGTTGCAGCGATACACAATTTTGTGGTGTGTACGTAAATGTATTCGTCTGCGAATCCATCCGCGTTCAAATGTAATCCCGGGAATATAATTATAACGTTAATCTGTAATGACGAGAACGTTTAAAATCCCCGATTAACGCAATTTTATGATCTATTATCAATTATAAAACGTATACGTTTTTCATTGTCAAATTAATAACTTTAAATCTAGTCACGCGTATTTAATATGTACATACGCCTTCCACTGTAGTAGTGCAAGATCTATTTATATGACAAGTACATCATCATCACATCACTTATGATTGACAAGGGAAAGGCGGAACTAAGTAAAAAATTACAAAATAATTCATAATAAATCAGTGTCGCGTCCAAAGCTTCTGATAATCAATAGGCTTCTTAACAAACACCATCCGACACATAATTCTAAATTTCGCTTTAAAACTCGCTGTAATTAAAACGTTATCGTTTATACAAGCAGTTGAAAATCGGTTGATCCCTAAAGCTTGATGGGCTCCGCCCATCCAGCTAAAAAAGCAGAAAGTCTATAAACGAGAACGAAAAGGATGCAAATGAACAAAACCTGAAGGAAACAATTGAAAAAAAGAAAAGGGAAAATGCAGTTTTGCGAACACAGAGATGGCGCCTACGTGTGAAGTTAACAGATGATAAAACAACAACATCTCATGATGAAGAAGCAGAAAAATCAGATGATAACAATAATAAGACTGTTCCAACTGAACAATCAGATGAGAATTCAGGTTTGATGCCAGGTAGAAACCAAGGTGCAAATGAAAAGTCACAGATGACGCAAAGTACAGAATCAGATAATGATAATCTAGCATTGCCTTCTGGGAGAGAATCTGATCACAATAATAATTCAAAGACATCAACAAGTAGGTGGACCATTTACCGAGGGGTAAAGAAGGTGCAAAAGGTATTGCCTGCAACTCCCCATAAAAAAGTAGCAATAATAGAAAAACTGATTAATTCACCATCTACCTCCAAGGCATTAGAAGAAAAAGGAAGGATAATGACTCCACAATCAAGAAAGAAACTGGATTTAGCAGACAGTTTGATTGATACTTTTTCAAACAATATAACCAAAGTAAAGCCAAAAAAATGTGCATTATCTCGCAAGGCTTACAAAACCTTGTTGCATACAGTTGTTTCAGCAGCTACAGTTTGTAAGAAATATAGCATCAAAAGTAAATTGGCAGTTTAACATAGACAGAAAAACCGGAAAGCGTGTACTAACAAACCATAGGCAGCCATGGTGGAAACCAGAAATACGGAAAAAAAAGGAAGGATCGCATTAGTGACAGTACAAGACTAAAAGTCCAGGAGTTTTACTTGTCTGCGGAAGTCAGTAGAGAGGTTCCAAACAAGAAAGATGTTGTTTGTATCAAGGTTAATGGCAAAAAGGAGTTTGTTCAGAAACATGTAATGATAATGACAACGAGTGATGCATATACATTATTCAAGTCACAGAACAAAAATTTGAAGATTGGTCTTTCGACATTTAAGTGTTTTAAGCCAAAACAAGTAAGACGAATCTCTGAAACAAGTCGAAAATCCTGCTTGTGCCAAATTTGCTGCAATCTAGCTCTAAAAGCAGAAGGTCTGAAGGCTTTTATCAAGAAACATGACAATATTCCAGTATTGGGAATAAAGGCAGACAAGACTATGTTAACAGAGGGAACCCTGTGCAAAGTTTCAGAAGGTGAGCATCACAGAAATAATTGCCTAAGAAGATTGTGCAACAAATGTGGTACAAACAAAATTAGAGAGTATCTGAAACCTGTAGAGGACTTTTGTTCCAAAGAGAATATCACAATAGATTGGCACAAATGGGAGTATGCGATGGTTGATAGAAATGATGGCAATGAAAATTCCAAGAAAAGAATAATAACGTGCAAGCCAAAATCAACAACATTCACTTTATTTGTTGAAGATCTAGAAGACGCACTCAAAGAATATCCGATGCATAAATTTCGTGCTCAATGGCAGCAAACACAGCAGAGCACATGTAAAGAACAATTAAAACCAAACGAGCTGATGATGATAATGGACTTTTCTGAAAACTACAAATGTTCATTCCAGAACGAAGTCCAAAGTGCATTCTTTGATCAAACATTGGTAACAATTCATCCTATCATGTGTTACTACAGAAAGACTATAGAAAACTCAGAATACCTGTTCAAACACTCAATTACATGCATTTCTAATGACTTGAAACATGACTCAACTTTAGTGAAAGTATTTGAGGATAGAAGCCTTGCCATTATCGAGGAACAACAAAGATTGGACAAAATCTACCAGTGGACTGATGGATGTGCAGCTCAATACAAGTGCAAGACAGCTTTCGCACACATCAGCAATCGGCAAATAAAGATAACAAGAAATTATTACGAGACCAGTCACGGGAAAAATGTTTGTGATGGGCTTGGAGCGGTGGTGAAAAACGGATGTCATAGAGCAATGCTTACAGGAAAGGTTATTGGCAATGCTGACCACTTGTACAAACACTGCCAGGACACTTTAGCACACAACATGAATATCTCGGAGAAGGAGAAAACCGTTTCAATAAGACAATTCATATTTGTAGATAAGGATGAAGTAGACAGAAATAATGTTCCAATAGTAGAGACTCTGATTGGAACTCGAAAACTGCATCAAGTGAGAAATACTCAAACATCATTGAAAGTGGAAAGTAGAAATCTCTCTTGTTATTGCCAGGGATGTATTGGGAACGATCGCTGTCTAAACAGTGAATATACTGAGGAATGGACTGTGGCTGATCTGACACGTATCCTTTGTTTTCTACTTAGTGGACGTATTGAAAAAAAAACATGTAATATGCACTTTTATTCTAATTCACTTTTTATGAAAATTCTATTATTTAAAATTTTCTCTTTGAAATTTACATAAAATCATCAAATTTCCTTAACTTGATTACAGCTAAGACACAAACATCCAAGTCATCAGGACGTGAACAGTCAACAGGGTCTGGTCGTGGCAAACAGAGACGAGTACGCGTAAATTGTATCCTTGTCGTTACTTTTCTAATTACACAAAATGAAAGAGCCATATGAAAACAAAAGGTAAGTATATGTAAGTGACTATCTTTTAGAAATGAATTATCTTAATCTTATAATTCTTATTCTTAACAAATCTTCAGCTCCTTCTGCTTTGGTGACGGTACTGCTAACATTCCTACCTCTAACACTAATGCTCCTGCTTCTAGGTTTGTATAAGACTTGTAGTAGTTTTAGAATTTACTAATTTATTCCTTTTCTAGTCAACTAATACTGAACATGTATATATATTGTTTTTTTTCAAATTCACACTTATTATCTTATTTCAATATTCATAGATACAATATATGGATCCCCAGGACTCGAACCTGGTGTCCTTGTAATAAAGACAGCACCAAAAGACCCTTATCATGCAAAGCACTACAAATAAAGAATATGATAAGTAGTATGAACATGAAAAGATATATATATACATGAACATGCACTAGATGAGTTAGATGATATAAATTGTTAGCTGTGATCAGATAATAGAGATAAAACTAGGCAGGTGAAAAAAGATGCATGCATTAGATGTGTGTGATATAAGCTATAAATAATCATGATAATGATAATGATACAACAAAAAAATAATTTGTTATGACTAATAAAAAATATATATCAATTTCATTATCTATATTGTAGTTCCAACCAGGATTGTGAAGTTGATGAATTTGTGGAAGTGCGACTTAAAGGCTCTCGGTCTGGCTACAAGCTTTATGTCGGGCAGATAGTAGAAATTGATGACATTGTTGGAGAAATTCACGTCTCATTTATGGTGGAAACATCCGTGAAAGGTCGGAAGTTATATTCCTGGCCAGAGCCTGAAGATCTATCATGGGAACCAATGAGTAGCTTGACAAAACGACACTTGAATCCCACACTGAGTGATCTCAGTACTAGCACGAGACAACTGTATGCCATCAAAAATTAGGAGAACAGTTTATATTGTACAGGGATAAATGTTTTATAATCCCTTATGATTGTACTTCAGGTGGTGATGACACTTTTTAATGATGATATTAAGTAGATTCTTAATGTATTACATGATGATGAATTCTCCACCCATTAAATGATTTATGTCCCATTAATGCAATTTAACAAAATCTTAGAATATACGAATAAGTATAGTCCGTTGCCCCTGGATATTATGTCTTAAGTTACAGCTTTTGAAGCTTGTTACAATCCTTTTATTCACTACAGGTTTATTTTTCCTGTTTGACCATCAAGCCTGATAAAGTTTAACATGAAACAATGTTTATAACTAGTTGTGTAGGAATATCGTTTAGCACTGAAAATATATTTGAGCATTAATGTTTGATATTGTGTCATAAAAAATGATAATTAAAATACAAATATTCAAACTAAGTGGTTTATTTTTGAATTAAACACCAAACATTCCTAAAATTGGCAAAAACTTAATTATACATATTATACTTTTTCAAGTTGAATGTCTATAATTTAGACACATGTGACAGTATAGTCCGTAGCCCCAGATCACACATTAAATTTGACCCGTTTTTGAAGTCGAATTACAACTTATTCCTGGTCTTAAACTGTGTTTTCCTATTGAGAACAAAATAACATACAAGTCTGATATTCATTAACTTATTCTGATTACTTGTATTTTAATTGTACTAAGAATTTATTTTACATGTTTTGTGTTATTTTGTTGAATTTCTCTATATATATTGTATAAAATTGATGTTATATGAAAATGAAATAGTATATTGAACACATATGGACTCTATGATTATAATTTTTACAATCATGTTCTGATACAAGCAGTAATTTTTCAATCATTTAACTTTAAAAGAAACATATGGAACTGTATAGTCCGTAGCCCCACAGCAAGTGTTAAATCAACCCTTCTTTGAACATACATTTAAGCCAATTCTTTTTTTAAAGTTTTATTTTTCTATTAAAACACTAACAATACTTAAATTTAAGATGTGATAAAGTGATCTGACTGCTTGTATTTTAATTGTATTAAGAATTGATATTACATTTTATGGGTTTTTTTGTTGAATTTGTTGAAAAAATTGTAAAAAATGATATTATATGCAAATGAAATAGTTTATTGAACACAAATGGACTCGATGATTTTTATTTTTACAATAATATACTAGCATAGGCAATTATTTTTCCATGATCTCACTTAGAAAGAATTATGTCAATGTGTATAGTCCGTAGCCCAAGATTTCTAATTTTTTATCGAATACAAATCTGCATCAGTTTTCGTCCAAATTTCACGAAATTTTGAATTTTTATCCTCATATGTATTATCTTTAGAAAAATGAAAAGTACTTTAAGATAGTTTTATTAAAATACTCAAATATTTAAAGTAAAATATTCTCACAGATTCACAAATTTACCTATGGCTTTTGTATAGTGTATCATTTTAATGGAAACGAGTTTTATGCGTTATATGTTATATTTTTTTGTTCATACAATGTTGTTTGAAAAATTTTTGTTTGAATTATACATTCTTTATTCAATTAAATATGATAAACTCATATGTTATGCTTGTGAATGTATAGTCCGTAGCCCACTCTGGAAGCTTTTGTGTTAAGGGTTAAAACTTTTTAACCGCTTGACAGAAATGAACAAAATTTTCAGACGATCTTCCAAGAGGATGTAGTGTTGCAAAGAACATACTTATAAGTTAATATATTCAGCTTTATTTTTTCATCCATCTGCAACAAAGATGGGCACCTGATCTTGGCCAAGCCGATATGGTTGAATTAAAAGACTTTTCATAATATTATTTTGTGTTGGGCGACGACTGTTGATAATGTTACTATTTTCTGCTTTTAATTTGTTTGTGTTAATACTCGATAATCCGTAATAAACGAAAAAAAAGGGCTACGCCGAGCGCAGCATGATACGACCGCAGCATGTCGACAAGGAAAATTCAAACAAGTGTATATTAAAAGTGAGTGTGGACACAGTATTGTGCTTGACATAATAATATGCTGGATACAGTAATTTGCTGGACCCATTAATATGCTGGACACATTTATTCCTGTCCCTTTGGCTTAAT
>JAOXYI010010888.1:0-22148 GCA_028566495.1 Lithophaga antillarum
ATGTTTGGATATCTCGGTAAAGAATGCATTCATGATAATTGCAACAGCACTGCAGATCAGCACTGCTGTGCTATGTTCTTCATCACATCATTTTCTGATGAATTCTCTGACGATGATGAGGGATATCATCTTGTTTTTACAAACAGTGGTGGAGACCAGTCCCTAAAATCAGTTGTCGGCAACAAAAATAAAATACGACTTACCCATAAATCCTGATTATATAACATACATGTAGGCAATAATGAAAACCCATTAATTATCGATGAACAGTTGATTTAAACAATATGAGAAAGATTTCACGATCCATCTTCTTTCACTTTTGCGGGAAAAAGCATGTTTAGGTATATTGTTTTCAGTGCATAATTTAGAAATAAACAGGTTGTTTACTTATCTCAACTTCACACGCTATGCAGTTACACGATGATTCTGCAAGTACATGTAAACTTTGTCAACATTGACAAGAAATTCTTAGAAATAAATGAATTAGACATATATGCGTGTAGTTGATTGCATTGTTTAGATTAGAAATAAATGCACTCTAAGCAACTATACTGGTCTAAAACTGTTCTGGAAATGTACATGTCAACCTTAAAGTATCATATGACCTTGATTTTACATGTTTAGTTTTGTTATTGGAGGGCTGTTCTCAGTTTGGCAGAATTGCTGGCTAGACATATTTGTGTGTCCACATCTTGTTATGATATAAGAAGTGTCGATTCTGTTAATTGCCTTAATTAATGCCTCCATTGTAAAATAGGTCATGGAGAAACTGTTAAGCCCGATTCACTTGTCTACATGCTGCAGTTTGTAATCAGTTTTTAATCAGTCAAGATGAGATTTGAGTTTAAATATTATAGTAAGATATCTTGTCAGTTAACGTTGTAGTTAAATGCTCAGTCAAGACTCTTTCAACTTTTGCTATAAAATTTATTCTTCAGATTCAATTGACATCACATTTTTGATAGATGATAACTTTAAAGCACCAGAAGAGGAGATAAAGTCATACGCTGATGGTATGTACATTTAAATTTAAGTGGATTATTATACCCCCTGCAAACTAGTTTGGGGGGTATATAGGAATCACCCTGTCCGTCCGTCGTCTGTCCACATTTCTCGTAAGCGCAACTCCTCTTAAACCGTTCAATGGATTTCGATGAAACTTTGCATGAAGGTTATACATCATGAATACCACTGGGCTAAATGGAACCAAACTTGGCAGGAATGTGCATTGGAAGGTCCTGTATAAAAATTTTGTTCATCAATCAGATCGGATATTCAACATGGCTGCCAGGGACAATAATGTGTTTTGATTGGCTGAAATTTCAAAGATCTTCATGTCAGAAACTTCACAGCTGATGGAATTGTTTTATGGTGTGAATAATCCTTTGTAGGTCCTCTACCAAAATGTGTTCATAGTGCCAACCAGAAACCCAAGATGGCCGCCACCACAGTACAAAGTTTAACTTGAACCCTATGCAAAAAGCGCATGAAGATCTTCTTGGAAACGACTATAACAGTTAAGGCTAAACATATCCATAAATGTTCATTGGAATGTCCTTTACCAAAATGATGTTCGTGGTGCCAATCAGAAACCCATGATGGCTGATGCCGCTTGACAAAGTTTAACATTGGACCTTATAGGAAATACACTTGAAGATCTACTATGACAGTTGAATCTAAGCATCCATAAATGTTCAATGGAAGGTCCTTTACCAAAATGGTGTTAATGGTGCCAATCCAAATTCCAAGATGGCCACCTGCTGGACAAATTTTAATATTGGACCCTATGGGAAATGCACTAGAAGATCTTGGAAAAGACTATGACAGTTGAAGCTAAACGTATCCATAAATGTTCATTGGAAGGTCCTTTACCTAAATGGTGTTCCTGGTGCCAATCTGAAATCAAAGATGGATGCCACCGCAGGACAAAGTATATCAGTGGACCCTATGGGAAATGCACTTGAAGGTCTTCTTCTTGGAAAGAACTATGTCAGTTGAAGCTGAACATATCCATAAATGTTGTTTGGAAAGTCCTCTACCGAAAATGTGTTTCTGATGCTGATGGGAAGTCCAAAATAGCTGCCACTGGGGAACAAATTTTAACATTGACCGTTAGTACACTTGAACATCATCTTGTAAATGACTACGATGGTTGGATCTAAACATGTCCATGATGTTCATTGGAAATTCCTCTAACATTGTCTAACAAAACTTTGTTTTTGACGCTGATCTGAATTCCAGTATGGCCTCCACCACTGAAAAAAATTTAAACATTGGAGGATATGGGAAATGCACTTGAACATCTTCTTTTTGGAATTCACTAAGATAGTTGAAGCTAAACATGTCCATAAATGTTCATTGGAAGGTCCTCTACCAAAATGAAGTTTTTGATGCCAATCAGAATTCCAAGATAGCTGTCACCAATTTACACATTTTTGAAAGAACTACAGTACAGATAAGGTGTTTCAGTTATAAATCACTCCTTTTTAACTGCCATAACGCGATATTTCACCAATGATCACCGTAAAAGCTAGGAGAAATTTAAGAGAAATTTTCTCTCTACACTCTATTTGCAAAGTTTTTGAGGTTGCCAAAGACGGTGAAAAACCGTGTGACACCGTCAGTCGCGGTGAAATGAATTAAGTGCTCGGTTTGCTGCATTTACCTGTGTATTACAGTTTATCCATAAAATAACGTTGGACAAACAAATAAATGCTTTTTGGAAATATATCAGATGTTGCAATTTAATTTCTTTTGTGTTTTTGAAAACTATCTAGTTTGTTATGAAGCTATTTATAAATATCTATAAATAATGTAAGTATGGTGATCATGTGATAGATGGTTTCATATATGTTGTGAAATTTGGGGAGCTCAGCCTAAAACGATTGAAAATAATGTATCATATGCACAATAAAATATAATTTATTTCTAGTGTAAAAAAAAAAAAACCTTGTCTGGTTTTACTTTTAAAATTATTGCTGTCACATGATAGATGTAAAATAAAAATGGCAGCGGGAACGAGGTCAATGTTTGATGATGTGATACTGACTGATGAAGTGTCCAGTTGATTAAAAATTGTTCCCTTGCACTGTCTTATACATGTACTGTGTGCATTACACATTGCATTATGATATGTACTTTAATACACAATACTCCTATGTAAATATTCTACGGTCGTTTGATTTCAAGGAAAGAAGCTGGATTGGGATCTCCACTGACTGAAAAAAAAATAGCGAATTTTTACTGTAAAAATGGATTTGATATGGATATCAAGGTCGATGTTTAAAATGGAAATGTAATGTAACTACGTAATGTAATCAAAAGTAGTTAATCCCCTACACTCTATTTCACCAACCTCAGATAATTTACGGCGTTTTCTTGGATTCAGCGATTCACTTAATTTCTCCATATTTTACAGTGATTCTCCAACATCCATCCAGAGAGATTTGTAACTGAAACACCCTGTTTGTACTGTATTACAGTTGCAGCTAAACATGTCCATGAATGTTCAGTGACAGATCCCCTTCACTTGAAGATGTTCTTGGAAATGACTAAGACAGTTGAAGCTAAATATATTATAAATGTTCATTGGAAGGTCCTCTACCAAAACCATATTTTTGATGCTGTTAAGATATCCAAGATGGCTGGTAATGTGGAACATAGTTAAACATTGCACCCTGGAGTGGTCGGTTATCAGACACATCGCCAGCTAAAATATATAAATTACACTAAACAAAACTATAGGCTCACCTAAGTGAGCCTGTATCGCTCACCTCGTTTCCTAGTGGCTTCAGGTTAGTATTTGATCTAGAAAAATATTTCAAAATTTTCTATTTTTGGTAACAGTAGCAGCCAGGTTTGCTGGCTGTTTGAGTCATCAACCATAATTCTTAATGGGATCATAAATGAATCATTTAACCAAACTTTGGTAACAGTTGGCTCTTTACAGGATTTATCAGTATTTTTTCATATAAACCTTCACAAGACCTTCAAGTGCATTTCCCATAGGGTCCGCTGATATACTTTCATTGAATTTTTTGTCAAATTCGATATCTTTATTAACAGAGGTGGCCATGTTTGATGATGGGTGGGATCATCAAACATATTTCTTAAAGGGGATCATAAATGTATCATTTACCAGAGTTTTGGTGGCAATTGGCCCTTTACAGGATTTTTCAGAAATTTTTTTATTGAATTTTTTGTCAAATTTTCTATTTTTAGTAACAGTGGCAGCCATGTTCAGATCTCCACCGCTAAACCATATATTTTCTGATTCCCTATGAAAAGACAAGTTGTATGGTTAATCCCATGGGTCATCCCCACCCCCTCATATCTGATATCTGAAGTTACTTCAAAAATAGTTCAGATCCCCACCCCTAAACCATATATTTTCTTATTTCCCGCAAAAAGACAAGTTGTATGGTTACTCCGCAGGGTCATTCCCACCTCCACCCCCTCATATTTGATATCTGAAGTTATCTCAAAATTGTTCAGATCCCCACCCCTAAACCATATATGTTCTGATTCCCCATGAAAAGACAAGTTATATGGTTAATCCCTGGGTCATCCCCACCCCTGATATCTGATATCTGAAGTTACCTCAAAAATAGTTCAGATTCCCACTCCTAAACCATATATTTTCTGATTCCCCACAAAAAGACAAGTTGTATGGTTAATCCCCAGGGTCATTTCCACTCCCCATATATCTGATATCTGAGGAGTTTTCTCAAAAATTGTTCAGATCCCCACCTCTAAACCATATATTTTTTGTTTCCCCATGAAAAGACAAGTTGTATGGTTAATCTCTAGAGTCATCCCCACCCCTCATATCTGAAATCTTAAGTTTTCTCAAAAGTACTTCAGATCCCACCCCCTAAACCATATATTTTTTGATTCGCCATGAAAAAGATGAGTTCCTTTTCAAGAATTACTCAAGAGGGATATACACTCTTTGATTGCTGTCTTTCTTTGTTTTTGGATTTTCAAGGTTTGCTATTATATAAATGTTTGTTTATTAAAAAAGCTGTGATAAAGGCAAATTTAGCAGGTAGTGACTGTGCCTTTGATTCAGTTTGGCTGAATTGCAGGTGAGACATATTTGGTTTCCATACCTTGTTTGATGTGGAACATTCAATTTCATCAGATTTTGATGGGTTTTTTTTCATTCAGTTCCTTATAAAAATACCTTTCTGGAATATGTCAACAGATTTTCTCTAACTTTTACCGTTTGCAAGATAAAAGGGGTCAAAAGGGGGCAATATTCAAAATTTGAAACTTATTTTTCATCCGATTTTGAAGAATTATTGAAAAAAATTTCATCTTAATGAGTGTTTTAAGGAACATTAAACTAATTTTCTCTATTATTTATAATTTTCGAGGTAATAGATATTAAAATTTTTTTGGTTGTTTTTCTGGGTACCGGTATACATAATTTTTATTTTTCGTTTGATTTTGATAGGGTTTTTTCTTTGCATTTCCCTTGAAGAGTAATTTTCTTTGAGTGTCAACGGATTTTCTCTTTCCCTTACAGTTTCCAAGATACATAGGGTCAAACATAGTAACATGGACCAAATTTCACTTTTTTTCCTGAGTATATAGAATTTTTATTTTTGGTCTGATTTTGATTGGGTTTTTTCTTTGAATTCCTCTTAAAGAGACCTTTCAGTAGTATGACCACAGATTTTCTCAATCTCTTATGGTTTCCAAGATAATTAACTGACATTTGATAGAAAGTACATGTATCATTGGTTACTAGTAGGTTCTTAATAAAAAAGTAGTCATGAATGGTTTTATATCAGGCAATAGGCAATTCATGTCTTTGACAGCTACATTTCAGAAATCTTCTGCAGCCAAATGTTGTTTTCAGGATGAATTCAATAATCATCAATGAAAAGACCTTAATGAAGGATCCTCAATTTTATCTGCTCAGACAAAGACTAAGCGGCCATGGCCAACTCATGCTCTTAATTGTCAAATTTCAAAAACTACATGTGGAAACTATTTGTTTGAATACATTTATTAGCAGTAAGAAACAGCTTTATATCAACAAACACCTACTGACCAGGACCTGGTGAATGAGACAGATTCACAAAACCCTTTCAAGCTAATAGTTTTATTGTATGTAGTAGATGAACCTTGACCATGTTGACAAGGTGTAATTCTCAAATTAAAACCTAAAACAAGGATTTAATGATGAACAGACAACATTTCTACAAGGCTAAAAAGAAAAAAAAGAAAAAGAAACCCAGATCATTGGTTTGTACCTTATGCAGAGCTCACATACATTTACAAATGATACAAAGCTCGCATACATTTACAATTAAGGAAGTAATTAAATGCCTTATCCACATCGAAAAATGAAAATGCAATTAAAATGAGCAGATGGGGCAAAAAGAAACATAACTACTATCACTACTTTATTGATATTAAATTGTATTTAATTGTTACTTTGTTGATTTTCTTTAGATATTCCCACAGAAGGGTTGGCCTATAAATTGTTTCCTGACAAAATAAAGGCAGACATCATGAAGGATTGTAAATGCAACAAAAAATGTGCAGATGTTCTACTGAGAGATTCAAACATAACAAAACATGTTCAGCATTTTCGATCAACTTATTATACTTCTAAACTTGGCAATGAAAGATCAACAAGGACATTAGAACTTGTTCGCAGCTCAATGTATGCATCAGCAAATGGAAATGAACGCCAGCATAATTTTATGGGCCATATAGTTTGTATGTAAGTTGAAACAATTAGAGGTTTGCCTAGATACATGTTAGTGTAATTATATCTTAAATAACAATCAGTAATTGGGAAAGTTCTGTGCCCTGCACAGTTTGTGCATTATCCATAAAAATAGCACAGTTAGTTGTAACTTAATGCATTGCAGTAGGGTGCATTATTATATTCTGTCCTGTTTATGTTAAAACTATCTTAGACTTGTGTGATTTCCTTTATGTCATCTTGACATGCTATATTCTGTTTGACATGATGTCTGGTTTAAATGAAATAAAAATCATTTGTATATTCCGAGAGAATGGAAACATCCAATTGACTGCTCTCTATCATTTTTATTCTCTCAATAGAAAAAAATAGGATGATTCCTACTCTCAAAATGTGTGCATGCACCAGAGTTCCAGATAAGCTGAGTTTTTGTGCGATTATGCAATAAAACTACTGAAAACCCAATTAATTTAATTTGCGTTTTAAAACTCAAATATGTTTTTGGCTACGTAAATGTTAGTGTTTACAATGTGTTTTCAACCCCATTCATCATGTTCATGATGTTCAGTTGTGTAAATCACTCAGATTATTTATTTGTTGTTACATAATTGCCAAAACGATTGTTGGTATCAACTTTCAATTAAGGAGCACCTCCTATATGGACTCGAAACACTCCACGGTTTTCATAGCGGTAGTGCAGTGCTCCTGACATGTGCAATAGGGAAATCAGGCTCCCTGTCGAGTGTTTTTTTGCTCAGTGGTATCTTCAATCATATGTCCATATAATTAAAATGTTTCAGATTATATGTGACATGAGTCACTGGGGAAAGCACTGTTGGTGCAGACTAATTATTCTTTGTTGTTGTATTTAAAAACTGATACACATAAATATGCACAAACGATTATTGATTCCTCAACCCTTACTATGCTATTCACGACAATAGTCGTGCAGCTGAGTGGCAGCCTTGTATCATTGTCTCTCATGGCATTCCATACTTTCAGAAGTGACGTAACTGGGGTTTACTTTAAAGAAAACCAGTTTTGTTACAACTCTAGCACAAACTTTATCCTACCTCGCTGGTTTTAGTGCTGACTTTGCTTTAAAAATGAACTTTGAAATTTTAGGCATTGAGAAAAAGACATTTTTTGGAGGGGATTGCTGCATGTTTTGATCCCTCATATGAAAAACAAAGATCCCAGGCAACAAAAAATGATATAATCACATTATAGTATGCTTCAAGTACCTCTGTATACAAAATGCAGCAAAGGAACAACTACTTTCGGTTCCAGGTCTCAAGATAGCTGAAAATTGGATATTTTGGTGGCCTTCCATAGATGGCCACAAACCGTACCCTTATACATCAAGGAATTGAAGAAGGGCATCAGTGTTCTCAGTAATGTCCAGTCCTTACATGAACAACCAGAAACTGCCCCTATAAGTACCTCAGCATTCCCCAGCTCAACAATTAAAAAAATCATAAAAAATGCCATTTTTATGCCCCGCCGTGAATGTGGATGGGGCATATAGGATTACCCTTCTCCGTCCGTCCGTCCGTCCGTCCGTACGTCCGGTTAAGTTCTTGGTTAAGGTTCATTTCTCAGACACTACACATGGTACAGCAACGATACTTCACCAGTGGATGCATCTTATATAGTATAGCACAGCCCACAAAGAATTGGGTCAGTTTGACGTACATTTTACGCATGAGTGACACTGGTTAAGTTCTTGGTTAAGGTCCATTTCTCAGACACTACACATGGTACAGCAATGATACTTCACCAGTGGATGGATCTTGGATAGTATAGCACAGCCCACAAAGAATTGGGTCAGTTTGACCTATATTTTACGCATGAGGGACTCTGGTTAAGTTCTTGGTTAAGGTCCATTTCTCAGACACTACACATGGTACAGCAATGATACTTCATCAGTGGATGCATCTTGGATAGTATAGCACAGCCCACAAAGAATTGGGTCATTTTGACCTACATTTTACGCATGAGTGACTGGTTAAGTCATTACTCAGACATTACACATGGTACAGCAACGATACTTCACCTGTGGATGCTTCTTGAATAGTATAGCACAGTTCACTGAGAATTAGGTCCATTTGGTCTACATTTTACACTTGACTGATTCTGATTAAGTTTTGTGTTTAGGTCCATTTCTTAGATACTAAACATGGTAGAGTTGTGAACTTGATTTGTTGATGCATCTTTCATACCACTGAATGTTTCTGTGACAATTGCGTCACCTTGACCTTCATTTTTTGCTTTGAGTGACTTTGGTTAAGTTTTGCATTGTAGGTGAATTTGTTGAATTCTAGTCATAGTGCAGTAATGATCGGTGGATACATTTTGCATAGCACCAAATGTTTGTGTAACATTTGGGCCGTTGACGCCGGGGCATCCCTGTCTTATAGACACATCATCTAGTTTTCATGTGGGTGCCCTCTTTCTGGACAACTGGCCAGCCAGCCACCCCCACCTCCTCACCTCATCTCCCCACCCCATGATCACCTATCTTGGCTTGATAATTACCACTGTACATCAGCAGCAGGAGTTAGGTAATTTGCATATAATTTGCACAAGTTTGCAAATACTCAAAAATGAGGTTCCGCAGAAAAAATATGCAGTGTAGTAGGGGTTAACAGACCTCATGATTTCACGCAGTGTAAACATTGCAACCAAAGCATTGATGAAATTATCAAACAAACATGACAGACACTGAGACAGTGATAAAAAATCTAAACAGTCGAAAACTTTAACACACGGAAGGAAAATTTGCATGGTTATATGCAAATAGGATAAACTTGGGATTACACATTTCATGCAGTTTTTTAAATGTCAGTAAATTAATCTTCCCCTCCTGATATTTTTATGAAAGGATGATGAGCATCTAAAAATTATTTATGTTGCCAAGGAAGAAGTAGTATACTAAAATATCACACACCAAAGCAAGAGTTTTATTTACATTTAAACAACTAAAACCACATTTAACATGTTTGCTTGAGAATGTGCCAACATTTGAGCTGGCCAGTCTTGCATTTGTAATATGAAGCCTTCAGTCTCCATCTGCTGTGTCTGGGAGGTCATTTATGATCTAGCATCTTCTAATATGAATATAAACTAATCACAATTTGCATTATAAACTAAACGGATTCAAGATAGGCTACAAACTTGCAAGCAACATAAATGATGCTTGAAGAAAAATACCCAATAATGTGATGTCCCACTCCCTTGGGCATTACAATAATATGGGTCCTTGGTGCAGGAAATAAAACATCGTTCAAAGTTCATATATTATATGTCAGGATCATATATTTCATATGGTTACAGCATACAATGGATACAGTGGATCATAGACACATGAAATGAGATTATATGCTTAAGCAGTTAATTAATGGGGTGCATTGACCATTCTAATACAAAATAACAGGTATTTAAGCTTGGTGCACAGCTAATGCATTCAGCGCATGGATTGATTACGTTGTACACAACTCATTTATATGCAACTACACACGATTAATAATGGTGCCTTGTATGGATTGTGATAGTGAACAAATAGGAAAATGGTAAAATGCACCGTCAAATGAAGCTGAAACTTCAATTAGACAGTATGTTTTATTTACCCAGTATACAGGTAAACTGTCCCTTCAGTAAATCAACCGAGCGAAGTGTATTAGCTGATATCTGCATGGGTGAAGTGTGGAATGAAGGTTGCGATATGTGAAATGTACATGTACACATGGACACTTGCTTTGGCATTTCAAGTAAATAAACTTTTACAACTACATACTATGGCGTAACAATACATTCAGCTAGGAACTGGTGGGTGCAAAACCAATTCAAATTTTTATTAGAGGGTTAAAAAAATAATGATATGCAGAAAAAAATTTGGAATCACCCAGTTGTCTAAAATATGGTGAGTAAAATAACCCAATTCATCAATTCTTATCTGGAGCTCTGTATGTATGATCGGAACATCTTAAAGTGAAAGTATCAAGGTTATCATGGTATTGAACATGATCTTTCTGGTGCATAAAAACAAATTGATAGGATGACAGTGTAGTCTTTATCAATCTGAATATCATAATTGAACAGCCTATTGATTGAAGACATTCTTGACAGCATTCCTGTTTGGATCTTTTCAAGATTACTTGTATTTGCAACATGTACCTGAACATGTTCCTGAAGCTTGTTAAAATTATTTTGCCAATAAGGTTCTATTCATGCAGCAGAAATAAAAATCATAGTGATTTGAAATGAAGGAAACAAAATCATGAAAAGAAATTTTTATTCCAAATGTGTCATGCTGAGAGTCAAGTAGTTTAAGTTCATAGTCAGATGTGAATAGAGTTGACAAGCAGCCAAACACTCTCCCTTTCTTCCCTTGTTTTTATTCAACATAAGAACATGCTACAACATTACTTATATTTGTTAAGATCAGGTTGCACCGAGGTAATTTCTTAGATATGAGTAAAATGAAAACTGAGGGGTAGTCTTGAATTACAGATGTCGAATGGAACTATTTCTTTGATGATTGAATTTATAGTCCTGATGACAATTTTGCCAATTTGAAAGGTCCTTAGCCGTAGTTAAATGACAATAGGAAAATCCTTGAATATCGTTTTTATGTCTTGGGTATTTCAGCCCATTGAGTTGGCCCAATGATCCATCTATTTTTTTGTAGAGAGGCCATGGGCTCATTGCAAAAAGATCCTTCCCAATCACTGAACATTATTAATATTTTCATTCATAAAGGAACTTAAAATAAAATATACCATATTTAACCCATTAAAAACTGAAAGTTGTTTTAGTATTATTAATGTGCATGACAAAGTTGTATATTGCATTTTATTTGATCAACAGTTGCAGTCATTTTGTAAACCATTGACAAATGATTGGAAGATGGTAAGACTGTCTCATCTGAAAACTTTCTTTCAAGCAGAAGTGTAGAAGTCTGCATCAGAACTTCAGAGTTAAATACAAACAAATGTATTTTGCATGATCTTGTGCTGTTGATATTAGTAAAGAAATCAAGTTCACACACACACACTTGAGTCGAAATTTCAAATGGTAAAATTTTTTGCAGGTCCCAACCAGAGGACAGTATAATCTATGTAATTTTATTCCTTTTATGTCGAAATTTTGGATTTGTCTAAGTCAAGGTTTGCACCCAGAAAGTACAATTAACATAAAATAAACTCATTATGTTGAAGTGAAAAATTTACCTGTCAAGGTAATCCTAATACCAGCACCTGTCAGTCGTGTCCGGTGATGCAAACCGAAAATGTCATTTTTTTGCAGTGTTTTGAGGTTGATCCGGCCCCAAGTCAATTTAGCCACAAAATTATATTCTATGGGAAGCATATACGTACATATAATAAATATAATTTTATCTATATAATGATGAAAAAATGTTCAGTAAAATTTATTGCATAGAATTACGTTGATTTTCATAGTAATTAGCACCAGGATATTTTAAGCTGTACAAGGAATGATTGATTAATGATTGCAGAATAAACAGGGGTTTAATCTTAATTACGATAATCAGTTGACTTTTATCTTCATTTAATCCTTTCATGACCATCTTTATGGTATAAAAACAATCATTGGTGTACATATTCAAAGCTAAACCCAAGCTGATGCAAACTTTTACCTTTCTGGGTAATGTACTCAAATATCGCAGTAGAATACTGAATGTACCTTTAATTATTTTGTTTTTAGTAATTATCTTTTTGAAATATATCTTGAAACTACTTTAACACATTAATTAAGAAATAGTTAATTTTGAATTATAATGAATTTTTTACATACATTTTTTCGTACAGATACCTTATTTATGGTGATTTTTATTGTAAATGTACTGTCTCATAACTATAAGGTTGGAAATTGATCTTTTTCATTGTTTATATAAATATGTTAAATGGGTTGAAGAAGTCTGAAGGTATGTTTAAATGAAGCAAAAAGTTAGAAAACATATATTTACGACATACTATCAATATTTTCAACAGTTGACAATTGACTTGCAGCCAGATCGACCTTGGCCAAAACGACCTAGACCGAATCCACTTGTGGCCGGATCAACTTAGGGCCAAAAAGTTTTGTAGCTGGATCAACTTGATACCTTTGAGATCAATCTAAAACTTTTATTATAACAGTTCTGTAGGATACTGTTTGTTTTCTTTGATCAACAAATGTGACATACAGTATTGTCCTAGTTATTGACACTAAAGTCATTGTAAAATCCAGATTATGCAAATAAGGCATGACTTGCTGACAACAGCTAAGGATTATAAATAATCAATTAAAAATTTTGATTACTGTAAATTCAGAAATTAATACGAAAAATGCGACAGGATGAACATCACAATAATTAAAACTAGCATTTTAATTTTTGCTAGTTATATTCTATTATAACATGTACAGGAATTGCATCAATTTATCTCGCATTATTGTCAGTCATGAAAGATTTACAATAATAGATGCATTAATTCGGAATTTACAGTAAGTAAAAATTAGTGACTTTTATGAGACTTGATTAGAGATAATCAACATTCATTTGAATCATCTGATTATACAAATTGAATGTCCCGAACTGAAAACTAAATGGTTATCCCGTAGACTCTCGCACTGCACCTTCTAAGCATTGCATGGGGGAATGGGCATTCCAGTTTAACTGAAAACGGCTTGTCCTCTATTGTAAAGTCAGTTAAGATTAAAGATGATTTTAGTTTTGAGTACTTTTTATTACAAGATAAATACAAAATAGCAAACATGCTGTCTATTATTACCAAAAAAAAAACAAGATCAAGGTTATCTCCCTTGCTGAAAACTCGATGTTTTCTGGCTCCTTTTTACTCGAACTTCAGTTATCTTGAACTCATTACAACAGTCCCATGTACTTCAAGATTACAGGATTCAACTGTATATGTAAAATTTATTTTCTTTCTTTATCATTAGGCAAAAATGGATTCATTTGCTGGGAATCAGCAAGGCCACTTACTACAGAACACTCATGTTAATAAGGAGTGGCTTTTACTCTGTTGACAAAACAAGGAAACCAGTTTGTTCAAATGTCAGAGGTTTGTATCAAGTTAATTTTCAGCATTAAGTCTAAGAGATTTGATGTTTAACAGTCTTTCCTCGTTATTTTTACACGTTTCAATCCCCTTTTCAGCTCACCTGGTCCAAAGGACCATGTGAGCTATTGCCATCACTGGCTTCTGTCCTCCATCGTTAGCTTTTCAATCTTCTCCTCAGAAACCACTAAGCCAAATGGAACCAAACTTGGCTTGAATGTACACTGAGAGGGTCTTTATAAAGATTGTGTTTTTTGTTCCAATCAGAAATTCAACATGTTGGCCAGACCCAATAATGCGCTTTGATTGGCATAAATTTTCAAATACCTTCTTGTCAGGAGCTAGATTGTCAATGGAATTGATTGTTGTATTGTGTAAATGATCTTTGGGTAGTCCTCTACCAAAATAGTGTTTTTGGTGATGATCTGAAATCCAAGATGATTGGCAGTGCAGGACAAAGTTTAACATTGGGGTCTATGGAAAATACACTTAAAGATCTTGGAAACAACTATGACAGTTGAAGCTTAACATGTCCATAATTGGAAGGCCCTCTACCAAAACCGTGTTTTTGATGCCGATCGGAATTTTAAGATACAGTACGCCCAGAGAGGATTAGTTCTCGTACACCCTACACAGACAATTTTCTCGGTGTGACACGGAGTGACACCTAAAAATGTCCAAGAATTTTGGGAGAAATTTGGGAGTAAATTACTCCCAACACCGACATTGTTAATCTGCTTGATGAGCAAACTTTTTGGTGTGACACGGTGTCACACCATGTCATTCCGACAAATCAGATGTTGAGGATTAGTTTTCCTCAGCCGGATACACAAATGACGGCGAAATCCATAGAAAATACTATTTGTTACTATTCGTCTTTTTATACGTTGTGATTAACAAAATATTGAATATTTTGTGCCCATCTAAGTAATTTATCTTTATTTTCCGTTCTTTATCTTCATTCATTACGTAAACACAAAATTTGTGGTTATTCTGTTTTCTAAATGTGGGTCAATACACAATGCCCTTCGTTTAACCTCCGGTGTTATCCGTGCCGTAAAGAAAGAGCTGAACAGTTCTGAGTATCCATTGTGTATTACTTTGTGTATGCGCACGCAGCTACACATTTTGTTTGTATGTTGGAAAGCGTCAGAGTGTGAAATATTGACCGCTTTTGTTTTCATATCGAATTCGATACATATTTGGTCGACATTGTTCGAGTATAAAGCCGACATTTCAATTAATCATGAACAACTGTTGGACTTGTGAATCGTAAATAAATGAATGGCCTTGCGTATGAAATTTTTATTTTTCTTACTCGGAAAAGGCCACCGACCCCCTAAAATTTTCATGAATTTCGTTTTTACATTTTAAGAAAAAAATAACAAAAACAAATGTAGTTCATACCACTTTATTTCAGCAACGAAAAAATGACCAAAACTACAATCAAGCTGATTTTTTTAACGATAACTGAATACGGCAATCTGTTTTTTTAACCGGACATCAATTAAAACAATGTAAACGAAAACAATGTACATCCAGACGAGTTACAACATTCCATTCATGTTTCCTGAAAACAAAATAAGAGACAAAATATAATTTTATGTACATGTAAGAGATTTTTTAATACTGATCAATACACACGTGCCATCATGCTTCGGCGATTTTACATTGCCGAAAGCAGTCAACGGTCATTAATTCTTCAGTCTCTACACCATGTAGGGAGAATTCTTGGAGTATTTAGGGTGTCAAACTCCGACTTGGTCGGTGTGACACGGAGTATGTCTCTACACCGTGTAGGGTGTTGGAGAACTAATACTCTCTGGGTGTACTGTAGCTATCACCACGGAACATAGTTTAACATTGGTCCCTATGGGAAATACACTTGAAGATTTTCTCGGAAACGACTTAATTGACAGTTGAACCTTTACATGTCCATAAATGTTCATTGGAAGGTCCTCTACCAAAACTGTTTTTGATGCCGATCAGAATTCCAAGATGGCCCCCTTCATGGAACTTAGTTTAACATTGGACCCTATGGCAGATACAATCAAAGATCTTCTTTGAAATAAGTGTGACATTTGAAGCTAAACATGTCCATAAATGTTCATTGGATTAAGGTCCTCTACCAAAACCGTGATTTTGATGATGATAAGAATTCCAAGCTGGCCGCCACCGTGGGACAAAGTTTAACATTGGACCCAATGGGAAATACACTTGAAGATCTTCTTTTTTGGAAACAACTAAAACAGTTGAAGCTAAATATATCCATAAATGATCACTGGAAGGTCCTCTACCAAAACTGTGTTTTGGATGGCGATTGGAATTCCAAGATGGCTGCCACCATAAACCACAGTTTAACATTGGACCCAGTGGGAATACACTTGGGAAATCTTCTTGAAATGACTATGACAGTTCAAGGAAAACATGTCCATAAATGTTCAGATGAGGATCCTTAACCAGAAATATGTATATGGTGCTGATCAGAATTCCAAGACGGCCACCACCATGGAACATAGTTTAACATTGGACCCAGTTGTAGAAATACATTTGAAAATCTTCTACTTTGAAGTGAATAAAACATTTGAAGCCAAACATGTCCGTAAATGGTCATTGGAAGGCCCTCTACCTAAACCATGTTTTTGATGCTGCTCGGAATTCCAAGATTGCCATCACCATGGAACATAGTTTAACATTGGACCCAATGGGGAATACACTTGGAAAATCTTCTTTGAAATAATTATGACAGTTGAAGGAAAACATGTCCATAAATGTTCAGTCAAGGATCCTTAACAAGAAATATGTTTTTGATGCCGATTGAAATTCCAAGATGGTCACCACCTTGGAACATAGTTAAGAATTTGACCCTATGGGAAAGACACTTGAAGGTCTTCATGGAAATGACTATGACAGTTACAGCTAATTATGTCCAAATGTTGAATCAAAACTGCATTTTTGGCGTAGATTGAAATTCCAAGATGGCCACCATAGTGGAACATAGTTTAACATTGGACCCTATGTGAAATGTGCTTGAAGGTCTTTTTGAAAATGACTTTAAAATTGGTCATTTTAGAACCAGTGGAGCATACAGGCTCAGGTGAGCCTCTTGTAATTTTTGGTCCAATTTTGATGGGATTTTTTTCTTTGAATTTCTCTTGAAGAGACCTTTCAGTGATATGCCAACAGATTTTCTCTATCTCTTACGGTTTCCGAGATGCATAGAGTCAAACGTAGTAGAATGCATACATGTGATCCTCCCAATGGAGGAAAAAAAATGGAGGTAAAAATCCCATTCTGAGGACCAGTTGAAAATTTTTAACTCCCAGTATTAGAATATATTGTCAATAAAAAAATTTTGACATAGTTTTTCGGCATTTGTTTGGATTTTTATGTCCCCGCAATAAAATAGTTGGGGGCATATTGTTTTACCCCTGTCCGTTCCGTCCCATTTGGGGAATATAGTTTTTCTGGATAACTCCTCCTACAGTTTTAATGCTAGAAAATTTTTAATTTGCTGGATGTTTGTACATGGATTGAAGATGTGCATATGATCGGGGTTTTGATATTTATCAATATTTGCCATTTTGGGGGATAGTTGAACTTTGTCATTTTTAGGGGTATATACTTGCATAAGTGGTGCATAGCTTTTCCGGTTAACCCCTCCTACAGTTATTATGCTAGGAATTTTTCACTTTGCTGGCTGTTTGTACATAGATTGAAGATGTGCATATTGTCTTTGTTTTGGTTTTAATCAATATTTGCTTTTTTGGGGGATTGTGAAACTTTGTCATTTTTTGAGGTATATACTTCATAAGGGGTGCATTGTTTTTCCGGATAACTCCTCCTACAGTTGTAATGGTTGGAAATTTTAACTTCGCTGGCTGTTTGTACATACATGTAGATTGAAGACGTGCATATTATCTTAGTTTTGATTTTTATCAGTATTTGTTATTTTGGGGGATAGTTGAACTTTGTCATTTTTGGTGGTATATTGTTGCCATTTTTGGTGGTATATTGTTGCAATAGGGGTGCATAGCTTTTCCGAATAACTCCTCCTACAGTTTTAATTCTAGGAAGTTTTCACTTTGCTGGCTGTTTGTACATAGATTGAAGATGTGCATATTGTCTTATTTTGGATTTTTATCAATATTTGCTGTTTTGGGGATAGTTAAACTTTGTCCTTGCAACTCCTCATACAAGTTTTTGATGAAGGATGTCTGGGCATCATTTGTGTCTCCCAGACACGATAACATTTTTAAGGCAGTCCTTCATTGATGTTATTATAACACAGTTGCTTCAGTGCAGAGTGCGGGGGCATCACTTTGTCTAGTTTTCATTAACAAGAAGCATGAGAAGCATAAAAGTCCAAGATTATTGAACGCGGTTAAAGGTCATGACATGATTAGCATAAAATCGATATCCGCGGTGTCTTTGTCATAATTAACGATTGATTATATAACAATAAAGGTGATAGGGAATTAATTACTTAATTTATGGTTTCTGTTTGGGGCACACGCAATGGTTTCTGTTTTGAGCACTTGCCATGTAAAAGGTATTTACCAACAATATTAGACAGTTGGATTAACAGCAATGGGGGCACTTTGATGCTACAGCAAACATTCTTTGTGTAAGGAAAGCCTGATACAGGAAAATGACTTATGCTCAAATATGGATTGTCCGCAGTCCAAGCCAATCAAGAAACATTATGAGCAAAGTCATCCTCGGGGATGTCGTAATGTGTAAAAATGCCGAAACAAAAGTTATCACCTTTGTCCAAGATGTTTGCAGCTAAGCAGCCCAAGTTTATGACCAAATTCAACAGCGCCTGGAAATCTGAGTTTAAGTGGTGCCAAGCCAGTTCAAAAGGCCTTGATCATGCTTGTACTGCTCGTCCTGTAAGCTGGATTTCAAGATCTGTTATGGTGGCCACAACGACTCGACAAGACACAGTCAGATGCCTACCCACAAGCAGAAACATGGTGCCATTTCAGCAATGCCATTAGTGACATACGTGTTCAGCAACGACAGTGTAGACAAAGTAGCAGTTGCAGAGACCATGTTTGCAAACTTCATTGCTGAGCACAACCTTCCGTTCCTAGTAGCTGATCATTTGTCCCAACTGGTGAAAGTTATGTTTCCAGATTCTGCCATAGCACAGAACTTTGCCTGTAAAAGGACCAAAACCACCCATATCATCACTCAAGCACTGGCTTCACACTGGGATAGCAAGGTTACTGACATGTTGTACAGAAACGTTTGCTGTAATGATCGAAGAGTCCAACGTCAAGGTTGACAACAAAAAGCTGAACATCTTAGTCAGAGTTAACAACCAAACACTTAAGAAGATTTCCACACACTTCGTTGGTATACCCACTGGTAACATTGGTTCCAGTGACAGTGCCTCCAGCTGCCTAAACCAAGTCTTCACTGACCGTGAAATCCCTGTGGGCAAATTGTATTGGTTATCCATCAGATAACTGCAACGTTATGGTTGGATACTACGTGAATAGTTCTAAGTGACAGTAAATGATTATGACCATTAAGTTCTTAGTGCTTAATATCATGTGTCTTGTTATGTATACTTAATGTTAAATTTTGAAATGCAAAATAATAAAATATTTATATTTCTTCATTACTGCTCAAATGTATGAAATAAGGGCTAAAGCTTGAAACAGCAGTACAAGAACAAATTACAGTAGAGTACATAGGCAAAACAGACAAAAAATAAAAATCTACATCTTAGAAATATGATACAATGCATAAAAAATCGATCAAAAAACTTCCTAATATGAGGTTAAAACTCCTGATCAAATTCTCTGAAACTCCTGATATGACTTCACAGGTCTGTCACATGTATGAGAATGGACCAAATTTCGCCTTTTTCCTTGGTACATAGACAAGCAGATTATGGAGATAGCCAAATTCAGATAGTTTTGCTTGTCGACTCGCTGTGGTCGTATCATGGTGTGCTATGCAAAGCAATTTATTTTTATGTTGTAAAACATACTGTTTGAGAGTTACACTACACAAGTATGTATTTGATATCTCGAAATGCCTTTTTCCATTGCAGGACATGATGCTTGTGGATTCATTGACTGGTTCCTTGACAAGTATGGTGACTACAGCCCAGAGAGACAAAAGATTTTACTTCCATCATGCATTAATATAAAGTTTATATATGATGACTATCTAGAGAAACCAGGTCCCCATTTAAAAGAGAAACACTTTTATTTTCTTTTCAAGAAAAACTTTGGGAAAATTGTAAGCTTTACAAAGGTACTTATAAAGAATTTTTATGCTCTTGGAAAGGAGGGAATGTGATAAGATGCTAATTTGGTCCACAATTTTTTTTTACTGATATTGAGTCATACTCTGAATAATGATATACAGTGTACCTACATGCATAGACTTTGTGATGTGGTGCATGTATTAGACCAGATTTTATTTAAGGTGTAGAAAACAGTTCCTTTTAATCATATGCATTATATGCCTATCTCTGTGGAAAAATCCTTACAGTTAAGCTCATACTTCTCAGGATACATTGATGCTTGATACATTTCTGACAGAACTCATCATTGCCCATGCATTGTTTTTTTTTATGACAAAGAACTCTTGTATATGCCTTTTAAAATTTATTAGAAATCATTTGGGAAATTCAATACCTTAAGGGTCAAAGTTTGAAAAAATATGAACAAAAATTAATGAACAAAGACCCGAAACATAGAAAATAATAAACAACCACAAAGGTTATCAATCTTGATTCAGCTTTGTAGCAAACAGTTGACACATGAATTCAGTATTTGGTATAAATTTAAGGAGATGAAGCATGCAGTCAGAAAAAATGTAGTAAAACTAACTGGAATTCCAAAACTGGCTTTTGCCGAAATCAGTTGGCCAAATGATGGCCTTATCGCTACCTGTATGTAAGGGGATCTTTTCCCACTTTTACCATCTCCTAACATGATTTATCCATAATGAATTAATTCTATCTTTATTTAATTTAAAGAGATGCAAAAAATAAGTAATGTTTATCTCAGAATGTTGTTTTAGGAATAAGTGCAAAGGCTATGAGGTTCCAAAAGATGTAATGCACAAAAAAAAAATATGAAAATATAAGCTATGTTATTTTTTAGAAAACCTGAGAAACGATTTTTTTAGCATTTTGCTTGGTGATTTATTGATTTAAAGAAATATTATAAATACAGATGTTATCAGTGACCTGCTTATCTTTTAGGCTATCATTTGTTTTTTAATTATTTTTAAAAAAGTCGAGAATTTTGTAGCCTTTTTGTGAGCCTCACACTAAAATTTTTCAAAATAGCCTATAGTACTACCAAAAATCAGCAAAAAAGATATTTCAGAATTCACTTTGGTTTTAGCTGCTATTTTTTTTCAGCAATGCTGATTTTCTTTTTCAGACAAGGAACATAAATCCTTGTGATATTTGTGTAAAGGCAAGCAATGAACTTCCAAAATTACATGATGGAAATGAGAAGCAACAACTAAAGCAAGACCTTCATATTCATCTTGAACGTCAAAGGTATACAGCTTTCATGTTTAGGCAACAGTATTATATATTGGTGAAAAAAAACCATAGAAAGATCAAAAGTAAAAAAATTTCTTCTAGTGAAACAGATGATCAAACAAATTTGCACTCTCTCCCAAATAATTTGAAAATGAACTGCATTTTTTGTTGCCAGCACTCCTAAAGCACTGGAGGCAGTAAAAATTGCCCATATGTACATGGAATATACTGGTCCTCTTTACTACCAAAAAAATAGGCCCTACATTGAAGATAATCTCAACGACTTGCTCAGTTCAGTCATTAAAACTGAAAGTGTGATAATTGTAAATACCTTAAACAATACCAATGTTGCTTTAATTCCATAGAACTCTCAAGTTTATTTGAATTATACTTCTCTGTCAGCCAAGACCAACCGGATATGATCTGTTCAACCAGCTCAGTGAAAATACCATATAGTTTGGAAAATAATATGACTTTCAATCTTTCAGATCTTAAAAATCATTTTCTTCAGTGTTTTTTATTTTTTTATTAGCTCACCTGGTCCGAAGGACCATGTGAGCTATTGCCATCACTTGGCGTCCGTCGTCCGTCGTCGTCCGTCGTCGTCGTCGTCGTCGTCCGTCGTTAGCTTTTTCACATTTCAGTCTTCTTCTCTGAAACTACTTGACAGATTGGAAGCAAACTTGGCAGGAATGTTCCTTGGAAGGACCTCTACAAAATTATTGTTTTTCGTGCCGATCGGAAATTCAAGATGGCTGCCAGGGCCAAAAATGTGTTCTGATTGGCTGAAATTTCAAAGATCTTCTTCTCAGAAACC
>JAOXYI010010889.1:0-13655 GCA_028566495.1 Lithophaga antillarum
CCGTATTAATTTGATTACATGATGTCACCAAGAAGAGTTTATCGATATGTAAACTTTTTTGTCGTCATGGTGCTGACCAATAGAAATGTAGCAAATTTAAAGTATTGGAAATATTAAAGATTAAAACTGAAAACGACAAGTTTTGCCCGGACACTATTTGAGAAATCGAATTCGAGATACATACATGTACTGTCAAGGTAATCATCAAATTCAGTGGTGGTGTCTTTTATTTCTTGCATCTTCTCTTAAATATATAAATGAAAAATAACACATATACATAATACTTACAGATGATTTTCGTGCAACATAACTAATGCAAATGAATTTAATTAGATTCCCTATTCTTTCCCAAGGAGGGTATTGTATTTGGCTGACAAAATTCAACTAAAGCTGCAGCACAAAATAAAGTAAGCTAACTGATGTCTTTCTAATCGTATGAAGCTTGAAGAAACAGGTAAACATATTGTTAAATAATACTGAATCATGCAATTGGGACTTTATAATAATTACACAGCTTTACCGTGTATTATTAGATACCTATGTTATGTGGAGTGTGTAGAGATATTTGTAATCTAACGTTTTGATGTGTTGTATATGCATAAAGATCAAGATAGTGAAAAAGATCAAGATTGAAAAAGGTGTGTTTGTTACACGTGGAGTTGAGAATTTAAATTGAGTTCTCTTTTCAAGGACATTTAAAGAAGACGACTATTTTTTGTCTCTTTCGGGGATGTTTTGTGAATTCAGCTTAAGTTAAGTCAGTTTTGACTTTGTTTTGTGTATTATATTATGATTTGACGACGGTGACTTCGAATTGACTTCGCTGGGTTATTTCACAATGGACAGTTATGTTAATTTGAGTTCGGTCGTGTAACAGGTTTTGGTTTCCCCTTTTTCTTTGCTGGCTAGCCGAAGTTTTGTATTACTTTTGAAGAGACTAGCTCATCGATATTAGACACATTGTCTAATTTATTGACATTAGTATTGTCATTTTGAGTTTTTGTCGTCTTATGTGTCGGCATATAACTTACCTATTTTGTCTTGTTAAAGACAGTTTCGTTTAGTCCTTGATTTAAATGTTCCAGGAACTCATTGTCTATTTGTTCATATTGTTCATTTTAAATATTGTAAGAAAGTTGTTTGAGAGTTGAGTTACTTATTTTAAAGCTTATTATTTTTTATTTTTGTTAGACCATACATGTAACAAATTTTTATTTGTTAGATCATAACAAATAACAATGTCCAGTATTACTATGAAGTTTGCATCATGCGTCTAGGGGTGTCAGTATCGGAGTGGTCTAACTATATAGGTACATGTAATTTGCCAGATCTACATGTACAGGTTGACGTAGCCTATCACCTCTAAGGTATTAGTTGATGTACGGTTATAGGCAAAAGCAACGACGAAGGGTGCACTCGACTCGTATTTTATGTGGTAAAGTTAAGGTTGTGAGTTTAAACAAATTTATTGCAAAAGCAAGAGAAAGGCGCACTCATCTCAAAGATCATGGAAGAAATATTAATTGTGTGTACATATGCTGAAGTATGCAAGATCTTGTTTTAATCATCCATTCTACCTTAACGTTAAAAAAGCAGCTCAAAGTACGTAATTCATATAAAATATTCTCAAATATTCAAATTTTGCATTTTCCTTGCACACTTTTAGCTATGTTATTTTTGACATTTTGAATTTTTACAAGACACTAATTCTTGGCTTCAAGTACACTTATAGACAAACATATTAAAATGTGCACACGGTGTATAAATTAACATTATTACCTTCCGATAGTGTATTTCTAACAATGGGTCGATGTCACCGTTGGTGGACTGATAGTCTCTAAGGGTATCACCAGCCTAGCAGTCACTACTTCGGTCCTCACATAAATTTTCTTGGAACGTTAGTTCTGAAATCTCAAATCAATAAATATACAATATTAGTGAAGTGTCTTAAAATATAAGGGTTATGTGAATGAGACTTAGAAACTGGGGAAGTTTACCGAGCCTTTCCCCAGTTTCGGGCCGAATACAGATAAACTTTATTCTAGTTTTAATTCTAATTCCGGGAGGAAGCCGGAATTCCCGGAGAGAACCCCGACCTTCGGCAGAAAAACCAGCAATCATTTTTAATTCAGGTCGAAGTCGAACACACCTCGAACCGAGCAATGCTCAAACTCACAATCCAACTGTTGATACGCCGGTGATCACTAGTATATATGACTTACTACCTAGATCACTGGACCACCGAGGTCCAAACACCAAAACGAGGTCTAAGCTTTACAAAAGAACTGGTTACTTTTGAAAAGAGTAAAATTGTTTGCCACCCATCCACCATGAAAGCAAGACAACATTTTATTTTTATACTTTACAGTTACCACTGACTGCCGGATTGTATAGTGTGTTCCTAAAGGACTGGTTAAGTGTATTTGGAAAAGACCAGTTGTTAATACTTCGATCAGAGGAGTACGGTACCAATATTGCCGCTACCATGTTAAAGCTATTTGGATTTTTAGAACTTGGTAAGTACATGTTCTAACATATAGTGATCTTAAGACATCATACCCACTGTCCCCTTACAAATAAACGTATGATACCAATTTCAGTGCGCACGACACGTGTTTTTGGAATAACCTTCATCAGGTACGCTCGAGACCAAAAATATTGGAAAGCCAAATATATAAAAAGTTTGGGAGACGAAATTAATTCGGTTGATAAAATAAGCAAGCCTGCACATTTAGGAGCATTTGTACTCGCATACAGTCATAAAATAATGTATAATCAGATGATGGAGTTAAACCCGAATCAGGAAAAAGAAAATGACTTCTATTACACGGACACTGACAGTTTGCATATTAAAGGTGAACAAACAAAACTTATTCCTAATCTCAACGGCAATAATCTAGGAGATTTGAATAATGATTATAAGGATGCAAAAATAATCAGGGCAATTTACACGAAATTATACATGTGTGTAACTATCAACCAAAAAAATGAAATAGGAGAAAAAATGAGAGGTAAGATGTTGCAGATGTCCAAACTAAAACAAAAAGATTTCGAAGACATGCATCAAGGTAAAACAGTGGAAAACGCAAGAGATTTTGGTATGAAAAGGGTGGGATTAAAAAAAAAGGTTACCACACTTCTGTATACGGCATATTTCAAACTACGTAAGATTAGCAAACAAAATAAAATACACGGAAGAAAGTTTACTGGTAACGATTCTGGGCCGTGGGGATAGGAGATGACATAGAAATCCAGGAATTGAATGTATCTGGATAACCTTTCCACTTAACAAACAATCTTTTGTTTTTCTTATCACGTCTTAATATTTTTGTCTATTCTAAACACTTCTTGATTAGTCTTTTGGAGTTCAGAGGTGTAAAAACTACCTTCAATTGTTTCGTTATTTAAGTCTTCTGTTTTATATGTAATGGGATCAGTCATTTGTATTGTGTTAATTTCAAACATTTCTTCAGTCCAATTAGGAGTATAACCTTATTTTAAATTTTCCTTTTTTTGACTTATTCTAACCATGTCTCCAAGCTCAAACTTTGGTTTACAGGGCGTAGGACTATCTGGATATAGGTTTCTAAACACTGTGTTTTCATTTGACTTCTTACTTGCTTCAGTGGGTGACATTTTAATTGATCTGTGCTTTGTATTGTTATATTGCTCAAACAATTTTGGAAGAACATCGAGGTAATTGTATGTGTTGTTAGCATTAAAATACTTCCACATTTTTTGTTTTAAGTGTTCGATTAAAACGCTCAACTACTACTGCCTTTCTTTCATTGAATGTGTGATACAACTTGATGTCATGTTCTTAAACTTCTGGTTGTAAAACTTTTGATCAACCCATAGTTTATCTGGTTTCCTTTGTTTTAATTATCCCGGCAAAAGCTTCAGTAACTTTTTGCCCTGTTTTGCCTTTTAATGGAACTGACCATGCAAAGTTGCTGAAAACATCAATGGGATGATCAGAAGATACTTATACCCTTTATTATCGCGCGATAAGGCTGGCATGTCGACGAGGTCAGCACTTCAGGTGTCATCGGCTTAAGTCACCTCCACTCGCCTTTGCTTAAATATTCTACGTATCGGTTTATGAATTTCTTTTGCTAATTGAGCAGTCCAAATTACTTCTTTTTCCCTTTTTTAACCCCAAGACCTAGTTTGGTTTTACTCCGATTGCACCTTGAACAATTTTCTTGTTAACTGCTTCTCCAATTGATTTTGGTTTGACTTGTTTTAATTCTTTCAACATCTTCTTATCACAATCTTGTTTATTTTCTGGATTTTCCCCATGACAAACATCATGTGACCTACAAACCGAGTCAAACTTATTTTTTGTGGACAAATTCATTTCATTATATGGTCCACAATAGTTGGTTCCAGGGAGTGTAACACCATCCTTTGGAATTAGCGGCTTCATTGCTTTGTGTATATCCAACTTTCCACCCGTAGGTGTCTTAATAAACCTAGATTTGGTTATCCTGCAACTTACACATGTGGATTGTTCCATGTAGCTGTTGTTTTTAGTTCTGATGATCCTAAGATTTACAGACTCCGTAACTTTTTCCTTCTTGACGCAATAACTACACATTTTTCAAAGTACGAAATAATAAGTTTTTCATTGTAAATCCTGTCATTCGGATGAAGTTGTTTATATAAGACATCATACCAGTCATAGTCCTGAATTTAAGAAAAACAAGCAGAAATACCCGCATAAAACACTTAGGTTGTGTTGATACTGCATATCATTATACCGGCTTGGCAAGCCTTTGTTTCGAAATATTTCTGGTGGTGGTAAACCATAAGGATCGAAATAAAATGTTTTCGTCCGAAGGCTTGACCAACAAATCCAGTGTGTTCCTTCCCCAGTTTTATCATCCAAATTTAACACTCTACAGCCTGTTCTTTTAGGCAAGTCATTTCGACTGTAAACACCAATAAACCCCTTAATCACCAGTTTCTTTACTCAGTTCATAATCTCGAAATTAGATAATGATTTCAAGACGAACCCCTTTTTTTACCGGTTCCATATCTTTTCGGCAAGCTTTTGTACTCTCTTCTCACACTCTCTATTTGGAAACCTTTACCAAACAAACTGGCTGCTAATGGTATTCCTAGACTAGCTAATAAACCAAGGAAATCACCCGTTTGTTGTTTCGTTAATCTCAACCCGCGACCTGCTTGTAATTCCTTTTTTGATTTTAAGTGAGATCATTCATCTGTTTCGTAGTCAACCTTAACCCGCGACCTGTTTGCAATCCGTTTATTTGACTTTGAGTGAGATAATTTACATATGGGTGAGAGAGGAGTTTTTGGACTTTGTCTTTGGGAATATTTCCCCTATAGCCTTCTTCACCCCTGTTTCTGCCAATGCACTTGTTGCTCCAATACTAAGTGCGGGAATAAGTTTGGAAGCAGCTGTTTTAACTAATGGAAGTATTTTCGGAAGAAATCTTGCTATTGCACCCCCAAAACCACCGCTTTGTCCCTGAGCTCTCATCTGTATTTGACTTATATCCAAATCAACACTTTTCCCACTCCTTTTTGCTTTTTCTATTCTGTTTATTTGTGTATTTGTTACCGCCATGGGAAAGCCGCCTGATAACTGATTATTTGCTAATCGCAAAGTTAAATACGTTTTTGCATTATATGCTTTTGCTAGATTCTTTTGCTGCCCTTCGGATAAACCAAGGTTATAATTCGTGTACGTCATTTTTGTTATCTGAAGATAATTCATGATCAAAAACATTTATAATGTTTTTTTCAAAACATCAAAATATTTTTTTCTTGGGACGATTTACATACAGAAAACAATATGGATCCTTTGTTGCTTCAATAAAGTCTTCTTTTTTAACCTGCAACTCACCACGTAACAAGTCACGCTCATTCTAGCTCGGGAAGTCGTATATAACGTAATGACTACAATTTAATCGGCATGCCTTTGGTGTTTTGTAGTAACTTTAAGTAGATATATAACACTGCACTTCTTATGTCGACCACCGACGAAATACTTGCTTATCGCTGTTTGATCCTGATCAGAACAGATATAGTCGTCGAAGATAACTATTTTCTGAAGTCATCGTCTATCGAATCAATGTCTTGAACTTCTTCGTTAGAAACTTCAAGGAAACTGGTTAAGTCTATTTTGTTTTTGTCACTTATTTTCTGAAACCGATCCAATAAACATTGATACATATGTTGATCGAGGTTCTTTGCATACAGAAATATTTTGTCATACCATAGCAGCGGCTTAAGCAACAAATGCATCAACATTTTTTCCCTGAACCACTGGGTCCAAAAATCAAAAGTCTGTAATAATCATCAGGCACGATATTGGTATCTGGAACCGTTTTTAATTTTGTTTTGCTTTTGTCTTTGAAATACTCAGGAAAAGAAGTTATTTTTTATTTTATTTATTTTAACTTAACTTAACTTATTTTATTTTCTTTTATCTTAACTTAAAAAATGTTGAACGAATGGAAAGAACAAGCCGAAACAATGAAACGAGTTGAACAAGTGTGCGAGCATTCAAGAAAAAGAAAAGGGAAGTGAAAATAAAAAAAGGTTTACGTGCTGAAGCAGCTTAAGAATTTTTTGAAACCGTAACACAAAAAATTGAGGAACTACCGAAAGAAAAAGCTGCTAATGTTCCCAAACCCCTACCCGCGATAGCAGCGCCAGATGCGTTAGCCAGAATATCCGCACCAGATATGTCACCCGCGCAAGGGAAGTGTAAAGATTGCTGAACTCATGCCAGGCGGTGTTCATCTTAACATGTACTTTTTCGAGAAAACTGTATTCGAAAGATTTTTCTTTCAATGAAATGTATTTCGATGCATCTAAAATGTATTTTTCCATCACATATTAATGTATTTCTACGTTTGAATATTATACCAACTGTTACATGTAATGCCTCTGCTGATGGACTACAAGTCCCCTGGGTACAGCTTGGTATGAAGTCAAATGAAATTGAAATGAAATCTCAAGGAGACATACACGTGTATCGAAACTGAATTATTTTTAATTTTTGAATGAACAAATATGAGTTTTTGTCTCATTTTGTCAAACTCTTTCTTGGATCATTCTATATACGTTTTGACCCCACAGATACTACAATGAGAACGGAAAACGTCTCAAGCGTAATCTGACTCTTCTCCCTTTCATTTTGTGCTAGACATTCAAATTGTTGAGTTTGTATGGTGTGGCTAAAAGAGGCTTTTGTACTAGGGAAATGAATTTAAGGTGCATCCCGTGGATTTTTTGCCAGTATATACATTTTATTGCAGAATAATAGTAATTGAAAAAGATCTTGACGCAGACCGGAATGTTGCTGCAATGTACATGCATCATAATATCGATTCTACTTAATTAGAAATTATTGGGTAAAAATGTTGATTTTTACCTAGATGTTGTCATTTGGCTAATATAAAAAGGTGTGTCCAACTCAATCAGGATGCGATTCTAACCAGAATGTTACAGATCTCTAGGCAATCCAGTCTACAACAATAATGGTGGTAGAGCTAAAACATGGTTGAATGTGCCAAATTCTATTAAAATCAGGAAAGACAAGATTGAAACGCTAGTCTTGCACTTTCATGATTTCATACAACAGCAAGGAAATCACAAAATACAGAAACTTTCGGTAATTATCATCACATCGTATATCGTGGTTTTACACTTCCCTGTCAAGAACTTCTTGCCGTTTGACAGAAGTAAATTGTATTTCAATCAAGTATAAGCAATCAAATTTCTCATTTCTGTTATTATTACATAATGCTATTACGTAACATATGTCAAAATTATCTGTGCTTTGAAATGTCTATATGCCTTTGAAACTCTTTGGAGAGAAGATTAAATTCATCACAATAACCAAATTGACAGACATTGGAATCACTCTGTCGCCATTCAGCGCGATTACGCAGGATGTGCACTGATTGGTGGATAAAAGCATTGCCCATAATTAAATATATTGACACGTGTTTAAATGCACTTAAAGCAACTTTTACTAGCATTTCAAGCAATATGATGAAAACTTAATCAACCGAATGATCCGATATTTGAGATTTTATTCTATTTTAGACTGAAATCGTCATTTATACGTCAGAAATGACTGATCAGAATCCTGCATCCTGGAATCGTATACCGTTTAGAGTTTTCTTCGTCCATTGGGTGTTCAAAAATATAAATAATAACATCGCCCTCATTAAAAATACCTTAAGTACTGCCTCACGCATCATATTGATATAAGTCTGATAACTTTTGCTGTTTAAAATAATGTAATAGTTTCTAAAGCAAAACTATTTTTAGCCTTCTCCAAACTAGTTACAGGAACTATGATGTTGTTCTTTGTATTTGTGTTTGCCTCATAAAACCTCTACAAACCATGGAGTCTTTGCATTATGTCTGTCTGACTTTAAAATCTAAAGCAAAGTGAATGGCAGAGTTTGATTTATGTCATTTTTTTCAGAAACACGGAAGGAGTACGATACTTGAAAAATAGATATCAGGTTTCTCAAGTTTAAACTATTTTTGATACTACTATCATCTTAAAAGTAATTGCATATTTCGTATCTGACAAATCTTATTAATGTAATAATAAAATTGAAGCATCTTTCATCGCAAAACAATTTGATTTCAAGTAAACATTGAAATATACACCGATACACTTTTTATTCTAAGTTGAATCAACCAGCCTTGGGGAAAAAAAACCTGAAAGTGAATGTTCTCTTATATTAATGCCATTTATATTAATAAAGAATACCAGCTTTTTCGTACATTTAAAAAGTATTAGATGTAATAAAATCTCGGTTATATAAATGAAACGTGAATTATTTTGCAAACATGTATATACGATATGTGTTCCTTTTTACCAAAACAATTATTGCAGTTCTGTGATACTAAGGACGAGGTATGATAAGAGCAATATTTTGGCTCCCAATTTTGGCAAATTTATCATATTTAGTTTGATTTTGTTATTAAACAGCTAAATGGATAAGCTTTACAAAACAGTACACTGAGTTCGAAAAGCATGCGAAAACATGACTGAAAACTACGCAATTACAAATAAGTCTAAAAATGATAGTAAAATAAGCAGATTCTGGCTGTTTTAAATATAAGCAGAGGCAAGTGCCACCAAAATATTTGGTAGACACATATAAATTGCATTGTTACATTATGTGGATAAATATATTAGTGTTATTTGCGTTCGCTCATGTTTAATTTTGTCAAAAACTAAAAAATGCCATATTTGAGAATTATTGCTAAGAAATAGTAATTAACGGCGTCTTTATGACGTCATTGTGACGTAAATCTGGCGAATTTGACTGATTATTCTTTAAGAGTATTGTCTTTAGGTAAAATATCACTGTATTGCATTTCATTTGAAAAGTTTCAGAAAAGGGGACCAAAAGGGGTTCTTATCCTGCCTTGTCCCTCATATTTAGAATAGAGGCAAATGAGAACTGATATTTGCATGTTATACAACTAAAAACAAAACCAATCGCTTAATACCCGCGGCTTTCATCTGACAACCGTTTCATGACAACCCGCATAAATCAACACTTCACTTCTTTTTCTAATTATCCTCTGTTGCATCTTAATGACCATATTAACCTGCATAATTCAATATGTAACAGTAATCGATATAAAAACAAAGCCATGAATAGATACAAACAGTTAGTTTTTGAAGGTTATCAAGTAGCGATTGTAAAACAGAGAGATTAAAATATAATATTATTTAATTTTCAAGTGTTCATATTCAACAACACAAGTAACGTACCACTTATTTCAAGTAATAGATTTCTTACAACTTACGTACATTTTCTTAAGTTTCTCATTTGCTTGAATATTTCAAGTATATGTTAACAATTAGTCCATTTTTGCTTGGAGAATTTTTTCAATTTAACGTGAGAACAGTGGTTTGCGACAAAAAGGTTTAATAACAAAAGTCTAAGATAAGCACTTTTCCAAATCGTGTCGTTACGAAAAAGGTGATACCAAAAGTGAAAGACGTGACCATTTGTTTTTAAGTTTAAATCAAAATAAATTTACAAAATTAAACAAATTTTGAATTATTTTTCAGAATTGAGTGAAAAATGCGGATTTTGCACAACTTTACCTCTGTGATATCAAAAATGTGTCAAAATTGCAGGACATTCTATTCTATGCTTTAAAAGATACTGGAATTTGAATTTACAAGTCCAAAGAAATAAACGAAGGTGGTGCGTTAGTAATGTTGTTGAGTACAGTTTGGTCAAATCTGTTTTTGATTGCAGGAAACCGATCTAAACCATTAATACATAATACAGAAAATAATATTTACAATGAAACAATGACGAATGATGAACATAAACGAGACAAGCACTTTTTAAGAAAAAGCTAGCCGTCTTTAGTACCTTTTTGCTGTTGTGTTATCCAAGGTCACATTATTATTTATTAATCCGAAACTATCGCCAAATCAACGTATTATTTAGTGTTACTACAGCAATTAATTGAGACACCGAAAGAGTGAATTTATGACTACCTAGTTTCGTGAGTTGAATCCCGTTTCAAGCTAGAAGAATCGTGACATGTATTGTCATCTCCAAAGTTGTACCACTCAGTGTGCTGCTTTTGTGTTACGTCAAGACTGGGTTCAATTTTTCACCAAACGGCACGATAATTACCTTTAACCGGTGTCATGTCAGGCGGCTGACTACTTTTACGGTCTTTCATGAAAGATGATAGATGGTACATTATATATCTCTGACAGTGACTGAATGGCAAATAAAAATTATGCAGCTTACCACCTTGGGTATTTCTGAGAAACGTCTGTTCGTTACATGTAATAAGCGAAAGTAAATGAAAGAACAAAACGGTTATTAGAAGCCAAACTGACAGAACGATAAAAATCCTTGTCACTTTTTTTTTACATTTAGCAACTTAATATTAAGATAACACCACACACATACACACACATACACACATACACACAGAAATATGTCACGAAGTCGTTACACTGGTAGAAAAATCAGGAGATACCTGGTTGGAATTTTTTAATTAAGTAATGTTTTCACGACATCTGCTTACTAGACGTGTAAGAATTATAGCAAACTCTTTCTTGTGTACAAAACATGCAAACGTCAATACGACAAACATTCTCTTTGTTTAGAAAAAAAAAAAAAAAAAAAAAAAACAACGCAGCTAATCTCTGCTAATATTAAAAACAGTTTTTCGTGAGAATAGAATATACAACTTCAATGAAATGAACAAAAATTGTGAAAAAAGAAAATACGAGGAAGTGTCAATAATGCAAAAAAGCAACGGTATGCTATAAGACCGTTAAAAAACGACAAAAGAACAGCACGTAATACGAATCAAACAACAATGGAGATGATATATCTTGAAGTGGTACAACCATTAAAATGATGGAATTGAAAAAAAAAAAAATATATATATGGACACTAAAACCCCTACTTTCCTATCTCCAACTCTTTGTTGTCCAAGAGAAATGAACAAGCTAGAAACAGAACTGACTTGCGAAAAACGATAACCATCTCGAATAAGACTGTATACGAAAAACTTATAAGTAGAAATATGCATATAGATATCAGCGTCATTTACTGAATTATAATGTCTTTGATAAAACATAAAATATTTTTTTAAAATTAATTGTACATTTTCTTTCAATTGAAATTAATCAAATGATCATCAGAAATATTTAGGCATAACGAAATAATTTTTCGAAATGTCATTATTACATGTAAATGGAGCAATAATGAAGTAACACAACAAAATGCACGACAAACCTTGCTACATCAGAAATTACAAATATTAGGCGGGATAAATGTAAATCCATAAGAGAACTATTTCGCTGTTGGATATATTTTATACATATAGAAATATTCCATAGTGACTAGTGTATTATTGGATTCTCCGTTAAATCGTCAAAATTTAACGTTCAAGCATTGAGAGTTGAGAAATCTAATATTTCAATGGTAAAAATGAAAGATTGTGCATCATGTTATGTCAATGAATATATGTACAAAATAAAATGATGTCTGGGTTTTTCCTCACAGATTGAAGGAACCTTCTTTTGACGCCATCAGACAAGGTTTCATGACGTTACAATGAATAAAATATCAAATGTCATATATCGTTTACGTCATAATTGTTTTAACCAATAATTTACTGAGAACATCATGGGCAGTCGGAAAGCAGACCACTTTTTGACCCCAAGGTTATCGACAACAATGGAGTCACATGACTGCAAAATCGACGTCATTTTTGTCAACTTAAAGGAGACGAAAAGTGATCTATAGTTCATTTGTTTGATCCAAAATATGCAAAACAGTTGATTTTATTAATTCTTGTCCATCTGGGGAAACAGATTTTCCTTAAAAGACAGAAAGAAAGGAGTTCCTTCAATTTTTATTTCTCTGTAAAGTTGACCTGTCACGTCGCCAGTGGTGACCAGGCACATATTCTTCTGCTGATATTTCTCCGAAAAATAAAAATGATGGGCTGAATTTGAAATTAATGAAAGACAAACATATATCAAAACTTCGGTTAAAACATGAAATCAGTAGAGGCTTGGATACGCAAACATCAAGTTTTTTCTTGTCCGAAGCCGGGATCATTCGTGATTTTCGTTGTTTTGGATTATCTCCCTTTGCAAAGCAATGAAATCCAAAAAGTCCAAAGGTTACTCTGTTAGAAAATTAAACATATTACATGTACATTTAAACACATGAGGCAAGTTCTGATAAAGTTATTTTAAATGAAAAGATGCTTTATCAGATATTTTACCAAATTAAAAAGTTTCAAAGGTAGAATATATACTTTTTGTATATAAAATTATTTTTCCATATTTGCAATGTGCAATATTTGACTAAATAAAAAGGCACATAAGTTTCAATTTTTTAAATGTCTGAATTTGAGCAATATATCAATTTCTGCATATGCAGCACCAAGAGTGGCTTTTGAAGAAAAAGAACATGGTCCTGTACACTAATTTTGGTTCTCAGTGGTTTTCTTAATTATGATCTTATTATAACAAAGGTGTTCTACTTGCAAGAAAAATAACGAAACAGAAGAAAAGGTAGGTATATTCTGAAAGAATCATGAATTGGTTCACAAACTTTTTCGAAAAGATCCGTATCAAAAATTATCCTATTTTAGTTATCACACATGCAACTTGATTATGCTGTAGAAGTGAATTTATCCAAAATGAACAAAACAGAATCTTTGTTTTTTTAGTAGGCATATTTTCTTAGTGTTCAGTTTTTTCTAGATGAGACCAATTTGAATTCTAATAAGATTGACACATTTGTGATATTCCTATCTATATTTGTTCTGCATATTGAAATATATATTATTTTTTCAAAATATATTTTAAAATCTATTAACAAACAAAAATGAAATATTCCTATGTACCCCTACAATCTAAAAAAATTCAGGTTGGATTGAGTGATTTAAGCATCAAATGTAGCCTAGATTTAAAAAATAATTATTAAACTGGTGTTGACTTAAAAAAACAAATAATTAGCTGATGATTGCTTTTTTATGATCTGACTTGACTTGATATAAATTGGTTTATTCCTGATTGTCCCACATTTTAAAATTTCAGAGTTCTGATTGTCCCACATAAGAAGTTCTGATTGTCCCAC
>JAOXYI010010996.1:0-13651 GCA_028566495.1 Lithophaga antillarum
TTTTTTTACCTGGCCTAAAATTAAAGTACTACAGTGTCTAATTTGTTTTCCATTCACTTCTTGCAGACAAAAACTATGAAAATTTATCCCTAACTTCTTATCTGAAGGGTCAATGGTTGTGCAAGTCAAGAATTACGTACAGGCCAAACTCAAGATGTCGAATCAAGTTTATTGTGTGGTGATATAAATATTGTGATGAATGATTTACGGTTTATGCTCTGAATCCTGGATGAACTGAAAAATTTGGTATCTTATCAAATTTAAACAGAAACTTTTAATTATATATTCTTTTTTTTTTAACAACAATCATATTCTTTATTTATCAGTTTGCTTGTTACACTGTTACCCCAAAAGTCCAAGCACCTCCTGGGGCATCCCTGTAACAAACCTCCTGATCATCCAGGGAAATAACCAGGACAACATAATGCCAATAATATTACAAACATCAAATAAAACACATCATTGTTACTTCATGTCTTACAGGATCAAGTTTAACCTATACTTCTTCAAGTTTTCTTTTCATGTTCATTAAGAAAGATTTTGACAGTTTGTTTGAACTTTAAAGAATATCTTTGTAATGCGATAAGCTCAAATTAAGCTTTTATATTATGTAATTAAAAGGCAATAGTAGGATAGCAAACAGTTTGTAACACCTAAAACATGTTTGGAACAAGTTAATGAACAAAAATAACCTAACATTCAAAAGAAATCCTGTTTTGTATATTGCTCTTATGTTCATATTTGATTACTTTTAGGACCAAAGAATGTTTTCAGAGTACCACCTTCTTTGGAGTTTCAGTGTAATTGCCTTCTATTTTAGTTTTGCTTTATTTTAAAAGTGAACTAACCACTCTTCAATTAAATGCACATCTTATTGACTTATGTCTTTGTATCTATCTAGCCAGTGAGTAAAGCAATACAGTATACCAAACAAGACTAATAGTAAAGTCAAAATGCCTACAGATCACAACAGAATAAGACAAACACTAAAAACTAAAAATACTCAGGTTCTCATTATAAGCAAAGTCAAAATATTTGAAACAATCATTTAATACAGCTAGATCCTTGCCCATTAATCTCTGAAGGTTCCCATGGTGTCATACAGGTAAAACGACAAGTTTAATACATATTTGTATAAAATACAATGATGTATGTGACAGTATTTAGAAATGATGGAAGAAACTAGAGCAAACAAGTCACTAAAAGTACCTTAATAGGTATAAAACCACTCAGGTTATTATTAAAGTACAACAGGACAAGATGAGAAGTCGCTATTTCTTACAGTGAACACTAACCCTAAATCGCTGCTGATTTTCATATATCTTGTTGACATCACTTAAATCCTCATTTGATTATCCAGTATATATAATTCATCAGGATGTACAATACCATAAAATTTTACGCAAAGTCGAATGACGTTATTCGACTTTTTTTTTATTCTTTTTCAATTTAAAAACGGATGTTAATTTTTGTTAAGAAGTTTGCACTCAAGCAGTATCAGGTCAGTACACTTCAATTCAGTTGAGAATTTTATTAACGTTTGGCCTTATGTACATACAATTTTATACACACATAATAATATACATGTTTGACAATAAAAAGCACATAAGCTACTTAATACAGAGTAATGAGAGACGATCAAACAGCATAAATGTAAAAGATATGAACAAAGTATCAATATCTAACTTAAAAAATATGAAGATGCACCGTAAAAAAATATTTACAATATATTATTTCTTTTCGCTTTCTTAAAATTTGGTCGCAGGTTTTGGCACATAAAAATATCACGGTTTGAAAATAAAAACACTAATTCTGACAATCATCAAAATTCATAAAAGTTTCAACAATCTTTAAAACTTCAGTAAAAAAGTGTGTTTCTAAAAGTTGAATAAAAGGGATAATGTAAAAGAACGTGGGATTCGTCTTCTACAATATTATTGCAGTGAAAACAACAACGCGCATCTAGACTTAAATTTTCATATCGACCAGTTTCTAGTCTAATCGGCGCAATGCCACACCTAAATTTTGCAAAGGCACTACGATCGATTAAAAGGCATGATAATTTTACAATAATTTTCAGCTTCCAATTGTGACTTAAATAATTTATATGTTCTAAGTTTTTTTCCACTTCTTCCAGGACTTTTGAAAAGGTGAATTTATTTTTTTTTCCCACTCTTTAAAGAAGTTTACACATATTTTTGACTTTAAACATTCTATAACAAAAGACTTATTTAGACTAGATACTGTATTACAGAAATCACTTAATTCTAAATCAATAAAATGTTTTCTAACAATAAATTGCTATTTTTAACACACTTCTGTTTCTTTTCATCTCACCAGCCCAAACAAACACTTTTCTGTTAATTTTGTTAATATATATATTAATAAGTTTGCGCCAGTAACTTGTAACAACCTTCCACTCTTTATGATATATTTGAATCTACCCCATATCACCAATAACAGCAGCATTTAAAATGATACTCCACTTATAACTTTGCACTTAGCAATGACTAGACCCAGGACTCTATCAGCAGCCTGTGAGACCACTTTTGCAGTAATATTATAATCTAAAAATTTATTTAGGTTTTAACCTAAATAGGTATAACTACCATCCAACGTGATAATCTTTTCACCACAGTGAAAATGAAATTGTGGCCTCTCAACAGAAGCTGGTCTAAAATGCACCACGTTACTCTATCGGAATTAACGGTCATGTTATTTTGCATACACCAAATAGACAGACTGTCTAATAATATCTGTAATTCATGCCCACTGCTAGCCAGTAATACTATATCATCAGAGTTAAGTGAAAGACTCATTTTTTTTTCTCCATCTATATCTATACCCAAATTGAAGGATTCCAAATAAGTTGCTAAATCATTAATATAAATATTAAATAAAAGAGGAGACAAAGGACATCCGTGTTAAAGACCAATTTCACTGTAAACCAATCAGTATTAAATTCATTTATTCTCACAGAACATCTCATTCCAGTATATAATAGCAGTGCACATTTTCATATTCATACCTACTGACTCAAGCTTATTCCACAACATAATTCTATCAGTTGTATCATATGTTTTCTTAAAATCGATAAATGCACAAAAAGTTGATTTACGTAATTTCTTTCTAACATCAATTATATTAGTTAAAAACGCTATTTGATCTACAGTACTCCGATCTTTCGAAAGCCATTTTGCTCATCCACAAGCAAATTACAGTCGACTCTCATTATATCGAACCCATAGGGACCAGCCAATTTATTTCGACTTACGCGAAAATGCGAGTCAAGGGTCCAAAATGTCCGTTCTAGTTACCCGAAATTTCGACTTAAATGTGTTCGAGATAATGAGAGTCGAATGTATTATCATCTATCCACTGGCTTAATATATTATTTAAAATGATACAGTACAACTTATAAGAAGCCGACGCTAGGGCTATCCCTCTATAACAGAGTGGAATTCTTTTATCTGCCATAGTAGACTTAGGGATAGGATTGATTATAACATCATTCCAGACGTCTGCAACTTTACCTGGACTACAGCAACAATTATACAACTTCTGTAGAAATAGAGCACAATTATGATTAAAAAGAACATCAATATGTATGTTACCAAATCCAGGTGCCTTACCTTTTTTCGCACTATTAATAAGGTAGACAGTTTCTTCATCTGAGATTTTGTCTGTAAATCGTTGACAGTTGATAAATTACTTGGACAGTTTCTCAAGTCCGGTCGGTTTTTTTATATCCGATATAAGTTGGTTTAAGAGTGTTGCATACTCAGATTCCCACTTATTTAGAACATCTTCAAGTCTAAGATAACATTACCGTTAGAATCAATGACTTCCATAGGTATTACATTTTTACGTTCATTAGCGATACCTATCTTACCTATTTTTCTCCAGAAGGCTTGCGTGGTTAGTTTTAGCCTCCGATAAAAGGTTTTCTTGATACCTATACCAGTATTTACGTTTTGCTTTTTGGACTTCTTTATCGTAGTATTTACGTTTCGACAGGATCTGAGTGGTGTTGGAACAATTGTTACATGAAACATACTACATAAGAACGTCATCTATGTATGTACTTTGTTTCAATTGTTTCAACGTCACTGTATCTAATAGACATCTGTTGAAACAGGCCGGAATGCCGAATAGAGGAAATACCTTATTCATTATGAAGAGACTCTGTGTGGGGAGGGGGACACATCGAACACGTTACCAATTGACCTCCAGGTTTTAGACAGGAAGAGATGTGTCCCAAAATTCAAATAAAAAATTTCCTTTATTAATACCGCTTTTTATATTTCATCATACAACAATAACCAGTCCTTAAACAACTGCATCTATGAGATAATCGTATAATTTTTAAGGTTAAAGAGGGCAAAAATTCTAGAAATGGTATTATTTTGAGATACGATATAGTTTTATCAAGAATAAAGTATGAGTCGTAGAGTATATTTAATAATAAGTCTATACTGGTAAAACAAGTAACTGATATAAATATTTTGTCTGTGCACACTTTTTCTCATATTTATATAATTTAATCAGAGCACTGTGCAAATTACCTCAACTGATCCAGTTTAATTAAACAATACGAATTAATAACGCATTGAAAACATCATTATGACGTCAAAGACGACCTTTTTTCATAAAAATACATTCAAATACGTCCATACTGCCCTTTTCATTAAATGTGATTCGCAGTAATTAGTTCAAATTTTGTCCTAATATAAGAGATTTCATTTTAAATGAAGAAAGCAATATAGCATCGCAGATAAAACATCGTGTGAATTCTATAAAATAACACTTACATATTATAAAATATTTTGATAGCATATTTTATCCTAGTGATATGTAAATGGAAGGAAATATTTTAAAAACACTTGTACAATAAGCCTAAATTCATCACATTTGACTATAATTATGTAAATTGCAGACTACATCCTGTTTTTGTACTACAAATAGGTATTGTACTTCGTTTACAACACATAGATTTATTACTGATGTAAAGAGATGTGGATGTTTGTAATTTGTACCTGTATTACTTTAAGATTGTCAGGTGAGTTTTACAATATATACATGTTTCTCATTTGCATTACACGCATATTTTGTGATTATTAATATGTTTTGTAGTTATGTGACAGCTACTCTTGCCCTTGCTGCCTTTACTATATTTACGATGAGTAATAATATTAGAATGTGATTATTTCCGTGCTGACAAGGGCAGAGGTTTGTCCATTGATTTTTTTTATCTCCATCGTATCCAGGGTTATTCCACGTATTTGTTAATAATTACACAATATATTCGTAAAAATGTGCAAAAGGTTCTGACAACACCACCATCCATCATCCCTGAGCCTGGCTTTACAGCGGTCCCGAAGCTGACATAAAATTTAATCATCAAGATAACATACACCACTACATTAAATACACGAACTGTGCTATCTGATTCGGATTTAGATAGTGCCCAAATATTGGAAGGGTTACAACAAGAATGACAGAACGAAAGTTACTTTTATTGCAACTGTCACACTGACTAGAAAAGAGAGTCAAATGAAGATAGTCGCAAATTTCTATAGCATTCAAAAAATGATGTTACATACTGTTAGTGGATCGTCGCTAATACATGTAATATTCATTTGTGTTTCACTGATAAGTTTTGTACCAATTTGAACAGACACTTGGGTCGTTACTTATATGACATGAACAGAATATTCAATTTTGGAATTCTGAGGGTACCTTAAAGTTAAACATCATACAGGAGCAATTAAGTAGTGGTCCTCTATAACCAATAAAAATGAACTTGACACAGTAATAACACAGTATGAGTAAATGAGCAAAAAGATTTCAGCTCCTATATACTTCGTATGTGAGATATCTAGAGTTCCAGGGTTCAATTTAAAAAACGAAAAGAAAATCAATAGGATACATGTAACAGCTTATAGTAGTTACAATAGTTCCAGGTAAGTCAATCGTCAGTAATTATTCACCGACCATTTAGTTTCAAATCACGTATCCGTTAGATGAGTCAACATCTTTTCTCATTCGATGATAATGGACGGATAGAAAACGTAATTGACTTTTCTGACGGATTAGAAACGAGACTGACTTTTTGGATAATGCATGTGTCGCTTCTATTCGTATCTGACTGGTTCACGCCATTTAATTACATATAAATTACGATATCATAGTATTGTTTCATACAAAATAAAAATTAATAATTAATTGTTTATTTACAAGTAATTGATGAATTAAGATGAATATACATATTATATGAATATTGTTAGCATTGTCGATTGTAATCCTTCTAAAATTATAAAAAAAAAATATGCACTTGCAATATTGTGAATTTTAATTTTATTTCATTGAAATTATCTTTTTTATGTATATTTGTAATTAACTTAGGATTTTTTTTATATAATTAATCGTTAATTGACTGATCCGCAGCGGATGTCAAAATGATGATGACTAGGATTAGTCAACAATGAATGCGATTTGTCAAATATGTTTACACCCGTTAAATGCATTTGAATTCTGAAATATAAATTGTGCATCTGAAACGCATGTCAATTTAAAATATTTCTCCTCAGATTCATCCAGACCTTACTTCAAGGTTAAACAACTGTCTACAGTGACGAACCCTTTGATCACAGAAGTGTCTGGTATGGCAGCTAGTCGAACACACCAAGACATATTATATGTTCACAACGACAGTGGAGATGGACCATATATATATGCCATTCTAGCAACCACAGGAGATGTCAAATCCACAATTACAATAAATGGTGCCATCCACAATGATTGGGAGGATATGGCATACGGAGTTTGCCCAGACAAGGATTACTGCATCTATATAGGTACAGTATAAATGTCTGGTACTGACTTAATGAAATTATTGTACTTCCCTATGCCTATCTCACCCTGCTCAGCCGGTCAATAGTTGTCTTTGTGAAGTCAGAAATGTTTGACCCGATGTTGATAAGTTTGACCCAAACTTGACTGAGAAATCTTAGACATGTGCATCAGTCCTCTCAAATTATGTAAATATTAGGTAAATAATCAGTTGTAATCGATAAATTCATCCATGCATTTTATTGCTGCAAATATGTCATATCTTTTTGAGCAGGATCTACATGTAAATCGTTTATGAACTAATTTAGTTTTGTGCATATTTTAATAAGATGAGACCTTGCAGATTAAAATGAAATGAAACTTCCTGAAGCAGATTGTGAATGTTTCTGGAGCAAGTTAAAATGATGTATAATTTGTTTGTGATATACTGCCCATATGAAGTATTAAGGCGCGCAAAATTCACAAAAAAACAAAAAGAAAAAGAAAAACAAGATACTTGCACCTAGTATCTGGACAGAATATCACGTTTCTCACAAGGGATACCAGTAACAGTATCTCGTCGACATATTAGGCACCCCAAAACAGAATCATAGTGTCTCGAGGAAATAATAAGTATCCTACGTATGTATCATTAAGATACCTAGTATTTCGATATAAACTACGATTTCGATCGCGAAATACATCGCGCAAAAAACAAAAAGGCGGGAAGAAGGTACCTATTCTCTCCAACACGATATCAGGCCTCTCGACAAGGATCTATATATCCCGAATTAACAAACCTAGTGTTTCGACGATATCTTATAATTTACTACTAAATGTAAACTACGGATTTCTATGACGGAAGTCACAAAAATACCGCACGAAGGTACCTAGTTTCTCCAATATGATATCAGGTCCCTCGACAAGATATATATATCCCAAACTAACAAAGCTAGCTGTTTCGGCGAGATTCTAGAATTTGCTACTCGATGAACTACGGATTTCGATTGCGAAATACATCGCGGAAAGCACAAAAATGCGGGACGAAGGTACCTAGTTTCTCCAACATGATATCAGATCTTTCGACAAGATTTTATATATCCTGAACTGAAAAACCTAGTGTTTCGGTGAGATCCTAGATCTTGCTACGATGCAAACTACGGATTTCGATTGCGAAATATATCGCGGAAATCCCAAAAATTCGTGACGAATGTACGTAGTTTCTTCAGTAGGATGTCAGGTAACTCAATAAGATTTTATATATCCCAAACTAACAGACCTAGTGTTTCGACGAGATCCTAGAATTTTCTACTATACAGATTCAAGCCACTGAGTTCTACACTATCAAATCAAACAAAATATGCATAATGTAGATGTACTGTTCATTGTTTCTGGACAAGAATTGCCTTTTTAGTATACGAGAAAAATATTTATAGATAATAACTATGTCAGTGCTAGATTCGGAGTTACAAATGTATGCCATTTGAAATCAAATAAAAATTACATAACTCTGAAAATGAATGAGCGATTCAATTAGGCAGCACTATTACTGGATTGAATAAAATAAAATTAAAGATTATCTATAAGTTAAACATTTGCCTGTAAAATTTCCCAGTTAACTTTTTAAATGTTTTTCTCGGTAGGCAACGTTTTTGAGAAATATTGTGTAACTGCTGATTGAAATTTGACATTTGAAAAGATAATTTTATATTAATTTTTTTAACTCAAGAATCTTTATAAATGACAGTTGATTTTGCCATTAGACATTGATAGTTGAACCTTTGAATGGTTATTTTCAATGTTTTGGTCTCATCATTATAATGGGATACGATCGCTAAAGCAGGCTGACGTTTTTGGTGTCTCATGGCCTCCACCGCGGGACTCAGTGTAACTTTGGACCCTAAAAATTTGCGTAAATATCTTCTTGGAAGCAACTGAGAGAATTAAACTGAAACTGTTTTTGATTGATCATTGGATGCTCCTTCACCAAATTTGTGTTTCCTGTGTCAAGAAGAATTCCATGATGCAAAACCGACAAATATAGTTTAACGTTGGACCATATGGTAATGTACATAATAGTAAGATCTTCTTTAAAGCAGCTGAGACAATTAATCCAAAACTTTAATGATTGTTAATTAGACTGTTTTTCACCAAGTCTGTTCTGCCACGTCTACCAGAATTCCAATGTGGCCGCCACTAAAGAACATACTTTAATATAGAAACCTGTGGGAAATGTGCTGAAATATACTCGTAGAAGCAACTGAGACAATTTAACTGAAAATGTTCATGATTGGTCGTTGGTGGTCTTGCATATAATTAAAAGTATTATCACGTTTCGAATTGTCTCCTTTTCAGTTTAAGCGAAATACTAAAGACACTAATGAATAAAATAAACACTAACTCACTTCATACAAAATGATAAATATCTCAAGGAACAGTTTACAGTTTTTATCCTTACGAAATTAATCAATTGATTTTTGAGCAACATAAATGTATTATATGATATTTTTTCATAAAACAACAAAAATATTAATGTGTAATACTACACTATGTCGTAATGTTACTTAAACATTATACTAAATTAATTGCAACTGTAACAATTCGACAATTCTTCTATACCTATATAATAGTTGCTGATTTCTTTGAGGAAGATCTCCAAGATTCATGGACTGCCTGAGGACCAAATTATGGAGCGCAAATTTAATATGACCCAAGCCGAAGGCTCGGGTCATTTCAAACTTAATGTCCATAATTTGGTCCCAGGGGAGTCCATAAACCTTGACATTGCCAGAAATATAAGTCACTATCATTATCTCATTGGAATTTTATTTGTGAATGTCTTATTCAAGACTGAGTTTTTTAAAATGAGACATAACAATAAATGAAACAGTTTTATTGAGCGAGCAATATCTTTATATAGACCTGTATTTTTTCCAATAGAATAAAACTGACATGTCACCGTAACTCTACAAATGAAAATATGTGAAAAGAATGCACTATAAAAAAAACCTTCGGTATAATTACCAACAAAACGAAAGCTACTTTAAATACGGAAAGGAAAAGGGAAAATATACGATGATATAACCGTTGATTATATACTGTCACACTAGAAAACAAAAGGTATGAAACATCACTCAATGAGGTTTGATAACATTATGTCATGGAGTTCAGTTGAGCTCAATATTTGTGACAGGCCAGTGTGTATTTAAAGTCTTCAGATCATTGCAATATAGAACCAGCATGTTTGATTTGACGAGAATATCACATATTGGTAAGTGATTTACTGATTTAAGGAAGTTTATAGATTATATTTTAGTTTAGTTTTATTTATGACATTACAATACAAGTTAGGATATGAAATTCCAACTATAACCAGGTTTTTGTGGGTTAGACCATATTTTTAAAGTCAGATGTTGTATATTTCAAAGGTGACTTTGGTGGAAACACTGTTAATGGTTCAAGGGACATTATATACAGAGTTCGTGAACCTACATATCTAAATCAGAGTCAAGTTGTGGACATTGATGGAACTATTCATTTTTCGTATGTTTATATTATATACATTTCTTAAATTACACAAAATTTAGATTATTTTGTCAACAATATAAAACTTTAAATCCTAAGTATTGTATTATTTTGTCCATGGTTACAATTTTGGGAATAAAAAAGAGGACTAGGACGTGAATGTACAAGAGATTTTTTTTCATAAGTACATAGTAATAATAAGTATAGGAAGGATGCTTTGATTTTTTTCCATTTTGATGTTCTCGTATAGCCTTCAAAAATAAGTATCAACTCCTATCTTATCTATAATTGAAGATGGTCCCTATTTTTTGCATGAGTGTACTAGATGTATAACCACTGAAATTTTCTTAATTATTAGTGACATATAAATCACAAATAGACAAAATATGGTTTTTATATAGCAACATGTATTACTTGAAGTCTATTTTTTCGTGTTAATACCCTAAGTTTATTCTCAATAATATTACAGTTTTTCGGATAATTCTACTTTTATGCTTGTTTATTTTATTACAACCACTGGATCGATGCCACTGTTGGTGGAATGTTAGTTCCCTAGAGTATCACCAGTCCAGTAGTCAACATTTGGGGGTTGACCCGAAATCATTTCATACGTTTTTGTTGACATTTACGGTTTTAAAATTTATGAAAGTATTCCAAAACTAAAGTTTATCTCCCTTAAAGCATGAATAGCCTTAGATAGATTTGGTATTGCTTTTTGGACTTTTCGTTTTTCATTGCTCTTGAAGTTCTGGCTTTGTTTAGAATCCCAAAGTTTTGGCCCCGAGCTTTACTGACGAGACTTAAATACAGAAAACGCGTCTGATGCATCAAATTACTATGGGTATCGTTTATCTTTATTAGTAACAGTTTTAACAATTTTCAGCTATATCGCTGCGACAAGTTTTAGTGGTTATGGAAGCTTAAGGACCGTAGGGAAACCACCGACATTACCTGGGAAATGAAATTATTGCCAGTAGACTGGTGCCTACTTTGAGACACTCTAGAAATACAAACACTATATCGTTCTACATTCCGCCTTTAAGATACGTCAGGGACAATAGTCATTTTCGCCCAGATATTTTGCGGATTGAAACTCTGCTTCATAACATAGTGTAGAGTGTCTCGTTTGAACCATTAGAACTAATGTCTCTTTACTGAATTAATAAAATTATTGTGTAATCTATATAAAGTATTATTTTTTTCCTATTGTATACTGCAATCCCTGACATTATATAGAGAATATTATATGGCTTTTTCAATATTATATCCCGTATCAGCCCGATACGGCAATATCATCCCGAGAGCTTTAGCTCGAGGGATGATATTGGTCGAGGGTTGAAACGGGATATGATATTGAAAGAGCCATATCATATACTTTTTATCATATACTTAAAACACAATGTGATCACATGACATTCGATCAGGGTCCGAACCGTGACTGATATCGATATCATCACAGCATGATGATATAGGACGGTCTCGGTTGCCTGTATTATATATACAATTATCCTGTATAATTACTAAGTATATGATAAAAAGATATAACCTGCAATATGTTCAATGTTGAAACATTGGTTTGTTCTTGTTTTGTACAAATGTGGAAAAGCTGTGTCAGTTTTAACAAGAAAGGACTGTGTACTGTAGAAATACAGTGTGAGAAACTGAAATTAGAGACTTCATAGACATCAGGTCTATGTTATTTTGTCCTGTGTAGACCCATTAAGAATTGCATAGACCTTTAATTTTTAGAGCCCTGAATTTAAAGTTTTTTAGCATAGACGATAGGTCTACATTAGTGGTCAACAGCTTAGACCTGTTAGATTTTCTACAGATTCTGTCTACCGCTAACTTCACACGCTGGAAATAATGATCATACATATTTGTCTCAAGCTCTGACAGTAATAAAAAAAAAGCAAAAAGACACAACAGTTCTATATATTTCCATAATACTTATTAGGTTACCTGGTTTGAAGGATTTCATGTGAGCTGTTAATTGTCATCACTTGGTGTTTGCTGACATCATTAGTTTCTTCTCTGAAACCACTGGAGGGATTGGAAATAAACTGCTGGAATTTATTTCAGTGTCTTTTGATGCTGTTTATTGTTCTTTCTAAAAACATTCAAGGAGTTATTCCCCTTTGGACACGATGCACATAATTCAATATTTTATGAAAGACTTAATGAATATTCATTTCATATATTTAAGAGCTAATTAACAAATAATTTGATGATTAATTAACAGAATGCTTTCGTTAACACACACAGCCATAAAACATCAGGACAAAACAAGTCACTGGACAGATTGCTCATAAAAATTCCGTTTTTATCTGTATATAAACATTAACAAAAAGTTTTAATTGTTTTCCAACTGGTAATGATATATACAGACACAAAGGATATTTAGCATGTAAGTTAATTTATTGGCATTGTGGTATAGTAAATCATTTATACATTCGTAAATGGTAATACACAGAGAATCATAAAGTAGCTGTTTTCAATAGTTATTTCCTCTTATAAGTCTAGCCTTGATTGTTATCGTACCTTGGCAGTTCCTTTTGCATTTACCTATGTGCACTTGTGGAAGTTTAAGTACCTTTTAGTTCTTGCACTGCCAAAATTTGTTTCATCGCAGGAAATTTATGGCATTAGCCTTTAGGCTTGAACAGTGTGACAGAATGTAGTTTTGACAGATATGAATGAAAAATTTGTGGAGGAGGACTTGAATTGATAAAAATTTAGGAAAGTCTTTCAACCTTTCTTCAAATTTTAACCATTGCTTATATTGTATCATAAGGTTATATTTTTTTAAGTATTTTTAGTAAGTTCATGATAGGAAAGTAACTGACCTATTTTGAGATTCAAGGTTTGAGTTTGGGGAAAGAGGCATAGGATGTGTCATATGTATACAGACAAACCGAAAGCTGGAGAAAATAACATTTTCCCGTTACTCCCCTTAATAATGATGAGTTCTTGTCTAGGGGTTTTCCTTCCTTTAAGGGATAGCCCTGTCGGGAATTTGGTTTTTGCCATTGGTGACAGGGTTGACCGAAATGTGATCCTTTTTTAGCTCACCTGGCTGAAAGCTAGGGTGAGCTTTTGCCAACACTTGGTGTCCATCGTCCGTCCGTCCGTCGTTCATCTATCCTTAACTTTTTCAAAAATCTTCTCCCCTGAAACCACTGAACCACTGGGCCAATTGGAACCGAACTTAACCACAATCATCCTTAGGTTATGTAGTTTCAAAATTGTGTCCGATGTTCCTGCCGACCAACCAACATGGCCGCCATCACTAAAA
>JAOXYI010011104.1:0-13651 GCA_028566495.1 Lithophaga antillarum
AAATATTTTTAATAGAAAATGCATTTGACAGTCGGTATACAAAAGAAACGTCAGTAATGTAGACTTCATAAGCAAACAAAACGATATCAAACAATAGGAGTAAGCAAAATAAATTAAAAACAAGTCTATAGCTTGCCTATATGAATATTTGATGACCAGACAAAATAATTGCTAAACACCATTTTTTTTTCACACCACACTGTCTCCAAAATAATGTCAGTTAAACATGTTTGATACAACACTTTTACAAGGATTTATAAACTTAGCATAGTTAAATATTACGGAGGATGGAAGACCTTTAATATAGACCCTCAACGTCCATGCAGACCCCAAGATTTTAAGACCCGGAGATATAGAATTGTAATTTTTAAGTTCATACAAACCTATATGATGTATATCCAATTCCTCTACCCGAGAATGTTAATCCTGTAGAACTATTGTTCGTATTTCCAGATCCTTCACTGTACAATACTGATTGTCCAGCGCTGTTAAACGTATTTCTAGAAAGGCCACTAGATGAAGTTAAATTGGGAGAATTGATTCGCAGAGAGTAGGCCGAGTCAATCAATCGTCCAATTGTCGAAATCTAAATACAGTATAGAATTTAACTGTCATTCATTTCTGATCCAATGGTTACAATACTATTATTAGTCAGGAAAAAACACTGTTGTATCGTTTTACAGTCATAAAACGTACATGTATGTAACCTTAAATAAATTATATGACATTCTCAAACTGCAAAAGGAAGATAAAAGTCAACAAATGGTTATTAAATGCAGGATGTGAAAACGTTACAAAAACTGGGAAGCAAATAAGCATAAAGCATAAAATTTCAAATAACTTCACATATAAATAAACGTATGATACCAATTTCAGTGCGCACGACACGTGTTTCTGGAATAACCTTCATCAGGCCAAAAATATTATGAAGCCAAATATATAAAACGTTTGGGAGCATTAAAACCAAAAAGGACCTAAACAGAACAGTCAAAACCGTATAACTGGAACAATAAGAGAACATTTATAGCGTATCTGAATCTGTACGACAAATTTTCCAGTCATACATAATTTGCTTAAAGTCACTTAATATTTCTGAAGGGAATTATCAAACACTGTAATAGTAAGATAAGAGTTGCATTTCTAATCATATGCTTCTGTGACATACACGCCATTACAGTCAAGAGAAAAGGAAAGGCCGAATTTAGTTGAACGATAATTAGTTTTTTATTATTTATTTAATCTTTTATGCCATGAACCTGGATTTCCTTCATTTATTTTAAACCTGTATTGATTAGTGAACGACAATTAGTTGGGTTTTTTTATTTATTTATTTAATCTTTTATGCCATAAACCTGGATTTCCTTCGTTTATTTTAAACCTGTATTGATTGTTCAGATTGATGCATAAGTTCTTCTCAGTTATATTGTAGCCTACTATCAATGGTTAAATTTTTGTCATTAAATGCTTTACTAGTTTTGTTTAGCAACTTTTGAAAATAGTCATTAGATTCCAGATTCCTCTAAAGGTAAATAAAATTTTACCCTAGAAAAATGGTACGATATATTTGTACATGTACATGTAGTTGTAGAAGTCATTCCGAAATGCACATAAAACATTAGACAATAAAAAAATTCCTTGAATCTCTAATCTTTTTTTCAAATTAAGCAGTGTTTCAATAAATATCAGCAACTATTGTCAACATAAATGTACCAATGAACAACATTTTTTGTTGTTGTTTTTTGTTTTTAATTGGCTAAATAAATTGTTTTCATCAATACTAATTCTACTGGAAATTTATTAGTTTTGTTCCAGTTATCTTGTATCTAAAACAATATCAATTTACATGTATATATATAAATTGGTCAAATTAATCAACATGCTATACCGACATACCGATCCATGTTTTATCTGATCATATTGTTCTTTGTCTTTTGGCAATCTAAAACGTCTTTCAGATTTACATGCACCACAGACGTGTGGAAATTTATCAGGATACTCTCTCCCATAGCCCCATGGAACTCTTCTTCTAGATCTTCCCATATTGTCAAATACGTCTTGACAAAAAGTGATGAAGTATACTGCTTACTGTATATATGTGAACCTACAATTTTGTAATATGGAAATAGTAAAATCAGGCCCAAAATAAAAAAGAACTGCAAATAAAAAAATACAGAATTTCCGTATTACACATCAAAGCATATGCTTTCATCTTACAGTCAGGCGTTTTTTAAAGTTAACATGAAAATGTCGTAACGACTGTTTTTCAATATAACTCGATGACAGAAAAGCTGCTATTGTCCTGACAGATTCAATTTTTATTGACGCAAGAGGTAGGACAAAACGAAGTTCACTTCGATATTTTTCATTATGACAGCTTCAACATTTTCGTACTGTCTGTTGCCATGACATGACACCTGTCTTGCATATCAGTATTACGCGTACGAATGGTGAAACTGGGGGCTCACCTGAGTAAGCATGTATCGCTCACCTGGTTTTCTAGTGGATTCAGGTTTGTATTTGATTTGACTTAATGGTTCTAGAAAAAAAATTAATATGTTCTAGTTTTATTAATGACTGCCATCTTGGATGTCAGAGAGCGTCATCGGACAGAATTCTGAAAGGGGACGACCAAAAGATCATTCCACTAAAGTTTGATTCACGTTGGTGGAGTAGCTTTAAAAAGTTGATTTTAGTCACAATATGCTTAATTTCCATATTCGGAAAAAAATTGATAAAATTGAAAATTTTTCAACAAGCCATAATACAAAGTAAACACATTTTACCATGCGTCTACAGTTCAAATTTGAATTTTTCGCAAACATCGGCAAAATTTTTTTTTTCTTTTTTTGGTTTTTTTTTTTTTTTTTGGACAAAGCTGTAATACACGTTTAACTCTTTACCATGCATCTACAATTCAAATTTGAGCTCATTCTGTAGACAAACAAAACCGTATTGGCTATTTATAGTATCTTCTATTTTTAATAACAGCACCCATGTTGGATGTTGGGCTGGGTCTCAGAAAAGATTTGAACGGGCACAACCCATGGACAATTCAAACAACTTTTGGCCAAATTTGGCCGAGTAGTTTCAGATTTTTTGTCCAATTATTCCTAATTTGCATATTCGGCAAAATGGGGAAAAAAATTTTCGAAAACTTCCAATATATGATTAACTACTCTTTATCATGCACCGACAGTCACCTTGGATGTCAGATGGGATCATCGGATACAGTTCTTAAAGGGAACCATCCAAGGACCATTCCTAAAAGTTTGACTCTAATTGGCTCAGTAGTTTCATAGTAGAAGATTTTTTAAGTGATTTTGTGTCCATTTGGCCATTTTTAGTTACAGCAGTCATTCTAGATAACCAGTGGATCCATCGGATATAATTCTGAAAGGGAACCACCCAAGGACCATTCCATTACCGGTTGAATCCATTGGTCCAGTAGTTGCAGAGGAGAAGATTTTTGAATGATTTATTGGAATATTTATCTATGTTTAGTAACAGCGGCCATCTTGGATGACTGGATGCAGTCACCGGATACAATTCTGAAAGGGGACCACCGAAAGACCATTCCACTCCAGTTTGGTTCCATTGGCCCAGTAGTTTGATAGACTGAAGAAGATTTTTAAATGATTTTTTGTCGTATTTTTTATTTTCGTAACAGCGGTCATCTTGGATGACGGATGGAATCATCAGATAGATTTCTGAAAGGGGACCACCCAAGGACTATTCCACCAATGTTTGGTTTCAGATGGTTCAGTGGAAAAACTTTTAAGTGACTTTTAAGTGATTTTTTGCCTATTTTTCTATTTTTAGTAGCAGCGGCGATCTCGGACGGAGGCTGGGCTGCCGGATGCAATTCTGAAAGGGGACCTTCCAAGGACCACCCCTGCAAATGTGGGTTCCAATTGGCCCTGTGCTTTCAGAGGCGTTGATTGAAATGTAAAAAGCTAACGATGTAAGACGGACGAAGGACGACGAGGGAAGCCAAGTGATGGCAATAGCTCATTTTGGCTTTCATCCAGGTGAGCTGAAAACCCAATTAACATGCCTATCTGTTTATTCTAATGAAAAAGATACATTCGTAAAGAAACACACTAGTTTGTTGTCAAAGCAGAATGTTTACATTTTGTTTTCTGGTCGGTCGATCGATGGACCCTGTCCTACCTAGGAAAGAATTACGTAGTTGTTGCATGGGGGATGATTGTTTTTTACTTTTTTCTTTTTTTTTAAATGTTCGAAGTGATATAAGATTAAAAGACATTTATTACGTTACATTAATTAATGAAAATATAAAGTAACATACGGGTAAGCGGCATATATTTTATGCTTTAATATTCGTAGTCTGTGTTAAATGTTAAAAAAAGTCACATTCTAGTTAACGATCAAATATTTTGTGTTTCGATACAGGATTGGTCTGTGATAAAGGATCGATGAGTCACATTTTCGGTTGCAACCACAACATAATTTCTGCTGAGATATGAACACCGTTCTATCATACAGGACCAAATAAGTCACATTCTGGGTTTCATTGTAATACTTAACACTGTATGCTTTAATATTGGCACAGTCGATGCTAAACTAAGTTACATCCTAGAATACGGTCACATGTTTCGATAGAGGCATAGGTCTGTGATAAAGACTGGATAAGTCACATTCTTGGTTGTAATCACATTTGTTTGCTGAGATATTGGCACTGTTCTATTTGTACAGGTTAAATAAGTCATATGCTTGATTTCAGTTACATATTTCATGCTTCAGCATGTTCAGTATGAGAATGGTCTGTGGCAAAGGCACATTCTGAGTTACGATTATATATTTTATGTTTCATTACAGGCCCCAAAGTTTGTCCTTAGATATGGGCACTATTCTTTGTTAGGGACAAATAGGTAATATGCTGGGTTTCGGTCACATACAAATATGCTTCAATATCAGCACAGCCAGCTGTAAAGACTGTTGTGCCTAGATATGGGCATAATTGTACTGTTAAGGGTCAAATAAATTGCATGTTAGGTTTACGTCATATGTTTTATTCTCTGGTAAAGCTTAAATAAGTCTTATTTTGGTTTCGGTCACATATGTTATTACTTCTATATATATGCACAGTCTAAGGTATAAATTGAGTAAGTAACATTCTTGGTTGTAGTCACATATTTGGTGTTTTGATACAGAACGTATCTAAAGTTAGCATGTACGCAAGTTTGCTTTTATGATGTTAACCCCAACCTTGAAACAAACTGGGTACCTGGACTATTCTTGGCAAATTAAGCAAGGCTAAACATAAATTGTCCTGTTAGCTGTCGAAACACATTGCCTAAGTAAACTTGATTACAGGTCTACTTTTCAAAAGCGTTCATCTCTAGTCTGTTAAATTCTGCCGAAAAATATATTATTTAATATGTAATTTTATTCATTTAACTATTTAACTTTTCTGCATAAAAGAATTTAGGCTATGAAAATAAAACTTACATAAGAACGGAGAAATACATTTTTTTTGGATTGCTTTTATTGATTTATTATTTAATGACAATAAAATTACTACATGCTAATTTTAGATCATGTTCTTGGTTCTTAACAATGTTTTTGAATGTTTTCCATATGTCAATCTTTGGATCACAGATTTAGACCTGGAAATTTCACCTGCATGAGCAAATTTGAATCTCCAAGTAACAGTTATGTTTAATGCTAAATATGTAACAAAACGTGATCAGGACCGTCCACACAAGATTTTTCCAAGTTTGACTCCATTTAGCACAATTGTTCTGAAGGTTTTTTTCATCACTACAAGTGTATGCCATAAGGTTCTATGTTCAACATGCTGGTGGCAGGCATCTTGAATTTTCGGCTGGTCCAAAATCTAACAAAGCGTTATCAAGAATTTGTAAGGATCACTCATAACAAGTTTAATTTCAACTGACTCTGCAGTTGTTACCAAGAAAATTCTGAAAGTTCATTCAATTAGGTCTCGTTATGTCTTCTGCTGGTTACCTTGGATTTCCAACCATTCCCAAAAATAACAACATTTGGTCATCACCTTCCAAAACAGCATTTTTGCTGTTTCATTTCATATGTCATAGTAGTTCTGAAGAAGATTGGTTAAGCATTTTTCTCACAGGTCTATAGTTCCTATGTTAAACTATGTTACCTGACCATCTGTATCGTTGGGCAGCAATACTGGATTCTCGATCAGTCCCAAAAGTAAAACTCAGGATTTTGTGAGGATCAATCAAGACAAATTAAATTTCCATCAGTCCTGTGGTGTCTGACAAAAACGTTTTGAAATTTTAGAAAATTAGCCCATTACTCACCCTAGTAGCCATTTTGTATTTTCAATCTCCACACAAAGTAAAAAGACTTAGCCACTACCTTAGTAGCAACGTTTTTACCATGTATTATTCCATATCCTACAGTGGTTGTGAAAGCAGACGTAGTATCACAGCCTGAAAACGCGGGAAAAATTTTAAAGCACGGGAGTTTTGTTCTCCTAAACTTTAACAGATTGCGATATCTGTACTTTTTCCCATTCCGAATGCAAGCCAAATTTCAGCTGATGGTTGAATTGTAAATTGTAATTGTGAAGATCAGTCCAAACATAACACGCAAGTTAACTTAAAAAGCAGAGATTTGGACTGCTTCAAGTTAACTTGACGGCAGAGATGTCTGATGTTTACGTTCCTGGCGTCAAACAAAGTTAACTTATTTTTTTAACATGGTCCTGGGACAATTGCTTGAAAAATTCCAAGGACGCTTTTTTTAGAAAATTTTCCTAGGACATTTTATGTACGACTTTTTTTGTTCTCAGGTCTAGCATGCTCTTTTCAATGCAGTTCTGTCGTAAAAATGTACCACCAAATTGTCCTGAGGACCGCACATGCTCTCATCGAGAAATTGATAAATGATAATATGAAAAGAAATGTAAATATAAAAAATATATAAATATTTGGATCATTATTTACAAAAATTCATATGTCGTAAAAATGGTTCTTTTCATTCTAAATAATGCAGATCAAGATTATAAATTTACCCGTGTGACGTATTTCAATCTAAATAACACAGTTCAAGATTACACATATTTACCTGTGTGGCGTCACGGAATTTTTTTTAACATTTCGTTTTGAATAAATAGGAAACAACTGGCTCAAATATGTAGTAAATGCTAGTAGGGAATTATAATTTATAACACATTTATGTATAATTTTTAGATCATAGTGATAATTTATGGATACGTAAACGAAAAGGGCTCTGCTTGTGAAGCTACTACCGAATATTAGTTTTCATTTCTGCTTCAGATCCATAAATTGTACATTTCGTGTGGGCAAATAATTTTCATTTATTATTTTACTCGTTTGTAGGCCTTCATTTGATTTTTTTGCATTTGCACGATTGGATCTGATCGTTCCTTTTTTTTTCTGTTTTGCCTTTGCAAGATTCAATTGTTCAATTAGACGATTTTATTTCTTTGGTTTTTTTTTTTTTCTTTTTTTTTTTCTTTTGCATCAACGAACAAAGGAAACTCAATTATCGTGTAAAAAAAAATTAAACGAATGTAAAAATGTGACACTTATATTTCAGGAACTGTACGTCATTTAATACAACTTGTACATGCACTTCTAACAGAAAACCGACCTTGATTTCCAAGCTGTCATATTGCAAAAGCAGAGATTAGAAAATTTTCAGATTTGAGATTTTTCTAGCAGAGATTTGAAAATTTTCTCGAAGACAATAGCAGAGATTAGACATGTTAGAACGGTCATAAAAGCAGGGATTTGAATATTTTGTTGTTCTAAAAAATGATGTCGTAGGACATTTTAAGTTAACTTAAATTTTTTAAATCTCTGCTTCTTCGTCCTTGAGCAGAGACTTTGACCACAGATTTCGACTTGTTGAAGTTAACTTAATGTTATGTTAGGGTTGGTCTTTATTGTAGGTCATAAAATATGCCCGCAACAATAACCATAATGTCTGTGTCAACAGTTTGTACAAGTACAGATTTCTTGCCTGATTAAAGGCATGCAGTATGTGTACCACGAATCTGGTATCTGCCTCTTCATAATTACAGTCGGGCATACTAATGCTACATCCAACGGTTAATACAGACTGACCTGCCATGATGTACAAATGCTTTGATTCTTGACATGCAGAATCGCTAACTTTTAAAGTGAGAAATTAAAAGAATGCCTTCTGGTTTTCTGCATCACAGAGAAAAATCATCCAACTTCCTGATATTTTTAACTGTCCAGATACTTTTCTGCAAATACCCTTTCCTCTCTTCTCCCTTGTGGATTCCTTTACACTGACTTTGATGAAAGAATCTGAAAAATAGCTAAAATCCTTTTTCCTGTCCCATGAAATGAGTCAACTGCCGTGGTTGAACTAAGATTGTGATCTATATTGTCTAAAGCACCTACAGTAAACAAACCCTTTCGAAGAAAGACAGGAGCAACAACACCTTCCTCTTCAAAACGCTCACAAACTGAGAACGAAATCGAATCGTCAAGCTCCATTACTCTTTGGTATGAATTACTAGGACCAAGTTCGTAAAATTGTTGGAGTAGTTTTTATCTTCTAGTTACTACATTTAAATTCATCCCTATATAGATTGGAAGAGGGGGTTCACGTTTCTGAACATGTCGCGTTTTAACTGAGGTAGTTGAAGCTTTTTTTGTGTGTGTTAAATAAATACTTGTTTGTATTGATGTTTTAGGTTTGGTCCATTAAATATCATAGGGATTAGATTTTTAAACCTGTTGGTAATAAGTGTTCTTGACGATTTGGACATGTTGGAGGAAACGAACCACTGAATGCCTGGTGTTCGAAAATATCTTTTCTTATAATTCTGGGGACCTTTACCAGGATATCTCCATCTTCAGAAAAGTCCCGTTTATGCAAGCGTCTTTTCACATATTTCGCATACCTTCTGGAAAAATGATAATAATATGCTTGCCGTCATTTTGTTCCTGGGCCTCTGGAAATCTTTTAAGCAAAAGATCATTTAGTCTAGTTTTGCTGACTGTTTTCTTGATTCCAAGCGACTTACATAAACAGAATGAATCTTGGACAATTTAAAATGTAAAGTTTCAGAATCTACAGATTTTTCCATGTAATTTGTAACTTCTATGAATGCCCTAGATTTGTTCATTTTTTCGTCAGTATTTGCAAGTACCGAACTTGTCTGTCTTCTTATGAAACGACGATAGTGATTACAGAGGCTAACCAGGCCTTTCAAATGATATTTCGCTTCCATGCAAACAAATCCCCATAACCAGTTGCTGTGATTAGATTGGTACCATTCATATCTGTTATCATAGTTCGGATACTCTTGTCGGCATCAAAATACAAACCTGACGTAGATCACCGTCCTCGGTAGCTTTTTCACAGAAAAAGCAGTTTCTAATGTCAAGTGACTGTTCTTTTCTGTTCAGGTTCATCTGGTTGTCGACTTCTTTTCCTTTTTGCTTTTGCAAGCTTCGAATTGTTAAATTTTAAATGACGAGACCTGTGCCATGAAGCAGAATGACTGACAAAATTATCAGTAGTTTCATCAGGCCCTAATTGTAGTTCAGCTGGGAGTGCTTCAATATCCCGAAACTCTTGGACGTTTGCTAAAAAAAGACGCGTAGGCTTTAATATTCCCTCCATAGTCCCTGGACTAAACATTGGGCATTTAAGTGGTTCACCTATATCTTTCTGACAAATGATACAAAGATCCGAATCTACATTCATTTTGTCGTCTTACTAGATTTATGTAAGATTTTATAATCTAATAGATAATATCGTTTATAATGGGCGACTTCGGGTGCAAACTATAGTTAACTATTTTCAACTATAGCTCAGTCGAACAGGAAATAGTTTACCGGAAGTAAGAAAAAATGCTAACTTTAGTCAACTACGCTTGTCGTGTACTAGACGTATAGTTCAAAGATGGCGGCAAGAGTGAACGAAGGTGAGGACTGTAAAAATTCAATGATCAAAACTGGCTGCAAATGAGTGAAAAGGACTTGTTATCAATAACAAACGATTCTGGCCAGACTTGTTGTACTGTAGACGAACTAAAACTTATAATAATGAAGATTGTGCTGCCATTTGGCGATTTTGTTATTGCAGGGATTTTGTCGATTGATTACGACTAGCTTACGTTGTTTTAACAGCTGAAGTCCACATTACAGGCATGTTTGTCTCATATTAAAAAGAAAGAAAGTGACATCAAATTACGAAACAGTATTGCCGTCTGATCCAACCATTTTAAGAAAAGAGGGGTTCTGGCCTCCAGAATGGTCAATTTTGCTCCCGAATTTCGCCTTATTTTACCAAACATTTCAACCCCAGAACACGACATGCCTCTGGACCTGCTGCTAATTGAATATTGTGTTCTCTCTCACATTTTTAAAAATATAATTCTTTAATAAAAGTTCTGTACACTGGTAAATAATCTACTTGTTTGCCAAACAGGAAGCATGCATTTGCGATGAAATACCCCCGTTTTGTTCATGTTTTGTACATGTATATGACTAGTGTATGAAATCAAATATTTCGTGCATATAAATCAGTGTCACTGTAGTGAAATATTTAAATTTCTGTTTTCACAATATGAACAGCCAAGACAGGGAACTTGCTCGTTGGACCAGTATTGTCTGTAGAGAAAAACCACATCATTGGTCTTTACCATCCCTTGGAACCCAAGAAGAGAAACAAAAAATTCCATTGTTTATTGACGGGGATTACAGGTATGATTTCCATCCTTGAGTTGAAAACCTCTTGATTATTAATTATTTATAATTGATAAAAAGTGATTTTTTTGTAGATGTATGTCCTTGGGTGTATGTCATTTGTTATTACAAAATAGCCACCCTGGGTCACTATATATGTACTTTAGTTATTGGTTGTAAAATGAACGATATAATATTTAAGGCAATTGAAATATGCAAAGTAATGGAATGTTATCTAAAATAACAATTTTAACTTACGGTGTCGTCCTTTCGTAAAATTTTTCATGTGCAATTCATCTGTTGATGTCCGTACTGGATGTTACTTTTTACATTTTTATTATTATCATTAAGTCATGATACATTTTGATGATAGTAAAGACGTAGTGTTAAAAAGTTAGTGTAGATGGGGTTTTAAAGGTTTCAAGATTGCAAGTACATGTAGTAGCAGCTGAGTTAATGGGAAGGAGCTGTTCCATATTTATTCATTTACTGACAGGTTTACTTTTCTTCAGCACTCATCCATATCTTAAAAGTTTACAAATTGGGCAATCCGCACAGAGGCACATCTACATTGTAGCATTAACTGAAGATGCTACAAGTAGTAATTTCCTTAAAACTTGTGTTAAAATAAGATTTAAACTTCTTTTTTTCGAAATTTAGGACTGAATGTGAAATTAAACTTTTATGATTCTTTCATGGCATTATTTTCAAATATTGCAGCAGAACAACGAAATTTATGTATTATTTTTTAATTTTTCCTTTCAGGATTATCCTGCGGTGTAATTATTGTAAGCTAGCCTTTCATGCACACTGTTTCAGATACGAAGTGGGATTGCTGTTAACAGGAGAAGATAAAGAGGTTATTTGTGACTAGTAGACTGTGCTGAAAATGGAGAGGTAAAAATACTAAAGAGACAGTTTATGTTATGTTAACATTGCTTTATATATTGTAAATATTCCTTGTTTAAGGCCAATATTTGGAAAAGAATTGTTTATAGAATTTAAAACAAAGAGTGACAAAATTTTCCAAGATAATTAGGTTAAGTACAAATGCATATGTAGGCATAGCTTGACTTGAAAATTACAGAAGTTCTATTGTATGCCAAGCCATACCTATATTTGCATATATAATATTTTGCAGTTATAATACATGTAATATATGATAATGTTTTTTTGATAACTTCAAAACCAAATACATGTACTAGTACTTCAAAAGTAATATTTCTCTCATTAGATTGGAAGGGGGAGATTGAGTACTCGAAAATCCTGACACATTTTCAACATTTGTGTTGGAAGGGGGAGATTGAGTACTCGAAAATCCTGACACATTTTCAACATTTGTGTTGTGAGGAAGGAGCCTGTAACACAATTATTGTTGCTTGCTTTCGTTCTCCAATGGGTTTTAAGTGTTACAATAAAACTGTTTTTGATTGATTGTTGGTGTTTTACACCACTTTCTATACTTAAGTATAATTTTATGGTGGTCAGTTTTATTGGTGGAAGAAACTGGAGTGCCTGCAGAATACCACCGACCTTTGGCGTGTAACCGACAACCTCTACCACATACCGATAAAGTCGAGTTCACCCAGCCATTTTTGCAAATGACCACTGTTTTTGAATGTGTTGAATAAGATGCAGCAGGCTAGAAATGACATGCTGCAAGGTGTCGGAGTGACCCCATTGTTGAAGGCCATAAACATGATAAAGTGACCTATAGATTTGTGGTCTGTATTCTTGGTACACAATATAAATTTGTGGAGTGTTACCGTGGTTGACTGCCCATTACTTTTGTTATACTTGAATGTATTTTTTAATATGAATACCATTTCATGTTTTATATACAAATGCTATAATGTGATATATCATGATTTTTCAGCCAAGTAACTTTCACAGTGAGGGGCAGGAAAGACGGTAAAGTGTTAACTATTAAAGCTAGCGAATCTTTACACAGAATGATCATCTCTCCTAACATCAGTCCAGATATTAAGCAACTACTAATAAATGGTTTGATTCAAGAGCAGACTTCATCTGCATGCACAAATGTTATATCAACAGAACCTTCAGATTGTAGTACTACAGGAGCATCATCCTCTACAATTGATTCATCACAAAAGTCCACAAATTGTACTGCTACAGGAGCGTCATCCACTAAATCACTTGTATCTTCAGAGGAAACTACTGGTAATTTCAAAGCATGGAAAGAAAATGAAGAAAAACTGCTAATAGATACCAGACACCAGAAGGATGATTTATTGAAAAAAAGTAGAAATCATATGGAGATCTGGAAAGAAATTGCAGATAAACTTTTCGAGACTCTCAATTGTAGGGTGACATACCAACAATGCATGTATAAATATAATGCTTTAAAAAAAGTGGAAAGAAGTGATCGAGTTTCCTTCAGGCACCGAAACCAAACATTTTATTCATCGAGACGAATTCGATGAATTCTATGGAACTAAAGCAAGCACACGACCACAACATACAATTGATACGGATGGAAGCGTGGGAAAGAGACAACAGGAAAACGAAATCTCCAAAGATGACAACACCAGTGTTCCTAAAATGCCCAAAAAGACAGAACAGCAGAAAGATATTACAGCAATGCTGAAGCAACAGCATTCCGAGTTCTAAGATGCACGAGGATAAAATGCAAAAGTTTGACAAATTTCTTGATTTGATTGCTAAAAACATGTCTGACAAAAAGTGATTGAGACTTGCTAATTTTGCTGATCTGACATACAGTACGTGTATATGCTGATGTTTTCTGGTTCATCTTTGTTGTTTTATGTATTTTATTTGTTGACATACTTAGAAAAGGTGATCTTTTTTGTTATTTTATTTGTTGATATACTTAGAAAAGGTGATCTTTTTTGTTATTTTATTTGTTGATATACTTAGAAAAGGTGATCTTTTTTTGTTGTTTTATTTGTTGATATACTTAG
>JAOXYI010011209.1:0-13644 GCA_028566495.1 Lithophaga antillarum
TTAAGAATTTTAATTTTGTTTTTCAGGAAAATGCGGAATGGCATATCATAATTAATGTTTTTATCTTTTAATAAGTCAGTTGAGGATTGTTTGGATGTAAATTTTATCGTGGGATTTTTCCTCCCATGTATCACTGGTACTATGGTGATTGTCTGATTTTTATAAAGACTACCACTTAAACACAAATTTGAAAGCAATGCCATTTAAAATGGCTATTATATAATTTCATTTTCTACATAAGTAAATCAAACATTTATCAGTTAGCCTTTGTTAATGATAATAAATAGAAAAACAAGAAACAAGCAAAATAAATTATGAAATAAAAAAAGGAATATTCAAATTTGGCTGAATATTAGACATAATATTTTGGCATACTGTAGAAAGGAATATTGTTCTACAGATAGTGAATTATGTGCGACGTTTTTCACTTTAGCTTAAGTTTTTTGTTTTTTTATTTTTTAATTCTATTTTTCACTGTATAAATTTTATGGTGCGACAACATATTTTACTTCGCTTTTATCTGGAATGACTTTATGCAATTTTTATCAATGGATTTTTGTTCGTAAAATTCCGTCTATCTTTCATCTCCTTTGGATGTTATGTGAGTACAATATTTGTTTTTTTTATGCTAAAAAATAAAGAAAGAACTAATTTCACAAAGATTATAAAGACGTCCTGTATCATAGCCTTCCAGTAAAGTTTTGTGGGTTAAACAGGACTTTACTTCATCTTGCAGAGAATGATGTAAGCACTTGTTGGAGAAAATGAAGGAATTCTAATTTCGCATTCTATCAAAACTATTACATTATTTATTTCAATTGTCATAGTTAAATACGTCCTTAGTGACGATGTGGCAAGAGTTATCTAACCTGTACGTGTATTGCATTCCCTTAAAAAGGACTTAGTAGCACATAAAACATGAAAAAAAAATTCAGAGTGAAAAGACTTCAAAGAAAATAGACATCGTAAACTCTCAAAAGATGGAAACTTGTGAAGAATGGGTTTTAGTTTTAGGCTTAACAGCCTTATCTATATAATTTACATCGATGAAGTATTTATGCGGCTGCTTTTGAATAGGGGATCAAATGTGGAAAACGAATCAAATATACAATGGTGCCCAAATATCGTTCACTATTGAACAACTAAATTCATTGTGTTTTTCGTAGATCAAATACAATCAACTGGATATCCCAGCGTTGTAGCTATCGGTCCCATATATACCTAAGCAGCAGTTGATCGTGCAAGAGTCCTACTAGATATAGATATTTATGAGTAGACTATCGTTTTTTGAAATATAAATACGGTCTTGATTTAAAATATGAGGTATTACGGAATATCTTTATATCTAAATTGTTCAATAACATTAACCCTGCAAAACGCCAAATGCAAGAAAAAATATAAACTAGGTTAATGGTTTATTTCAATTTATAACTAACAGTCAGTTTATCTATTAGGGAGAAAAATAGATCAGTTGTATTAATGTATTTTATTATACCACAAAATCGGGTTACTTAGCATTAGAAAAAATACGACAAAATTGCACTTTCAGTATTTGAGATGTGGCAAAAGGAAACATTCCTTATTTCGGGTTGATTTTAAATTTTGTCAAGAACGAATTATTAAAACAATCTGAATTCACGCACATTATTTATCTACTCGTTTCATAGGTTTGTGACTACCTCGGTGGTCTAATGGATAGCGTGCCCGCTTCGAGTGCGGAAGGTCGTGGGGTCGATCCCCAGCGGGTTCAAACCAAAGACATTAAAATTGGTATCTGATGCTTCTCCGCTAAGCACGCAGCATTAAGGCGTAGGAACAAAGACTGGTGGGCTTGGAGTCAGAATAATGTGTCCGAGTTGGGTGATATGTCTTCCTGTGGACTGTTACTTCAGTGAGCTATAAAAATCCAACTCAGCTTGTTGGTCTAGTAAAAAGCAGGGTTCATATATCCGTGTCATACTAATGTGTTCTCGTCCTGAATATGGTTGAAAGATTACCAGACGTCCGTTAAGCATCCATCCATCCATCCATCCATCCATCTTAGATTTGTTATCTCGTTGTTTAACAATGTGAAGTTTTAAGAATAAAAACAATAATTATTTTTATTTAATCTTGCATCAACGGTTACCGATCTGACGGTTATGTTACACTAGATTATGTAATCTGCATTTAACAAATTAGTTTATTATGAGAGAATACAGTAATCGAAATGGCATTCCGAGTGTGAATATAAGTGTGATATAATTTAGGAATCTGATTTTTTTTCAATTTGAGTTGTCTCTAACTTTTCTACTGACGTGTTGCGATTGTTTACCGTATTCAAAGTTTACATGCATACAACCACTTTTCTAATTAATTCTTAACTGCCTCATCACAATGTGGTTCACAAATCTCTTTAAATAGTTTTCTTTATATTTTCCTGTAGATCCGTCAATTTACACTTAGTTATAATTGGCATTAATATATTGAACATTTCTTTCAATTTACCTTTCAGAAGGCTAACCTATTTCATTATTTTATCAAATTAGCTGCATTTGATATTAAAGAGGTCAAGCAATCTTAAGGCTCTAGCGTGTTGGCATTATATCATTGGTTGCGCAAACTTGCCTAAGAACTACCACTTAAAGTTGTATTTCTAGGACCCCAGTTAAATGGTATAATCGGCAAATAGCATGGTATAACAAAGAAGAGAAAAACACGCAACTAGCTTTGCTGCACAATGTTCGGAATTTATTTGTAAACCATCATATTTGTTGAAAGTATTTGGGGGTGAGTTCGCACCCTTCGCCCCCCTCTGTCTACGCTCATGAGCCTTTAGGGCATAGGCTACAGTGATCTCTCATTAATTTTTTTTTCTAACACAATACTCTAGATGTAGCGGGTCAGTTTCTCTTAGGCATTTCACATTTTAACACTTTTGTCTTCCGTAATTTTCGCATTCTTTTTTCTTAATAACTCTCTTTTTATTCTATTATTTCCGTATAGTCATCCCACACAATTTCTTTCCGGTCTTGTGTTTTTGATGCCCATCTTACTCCATTACAGTACCGTACAAATGCCTCTGTACATGCGGTATGCATGTTAGGTAGTTTAATATATTTTGGTTTTACGTTTCTTCAACCTCTATATTTATTAATAAATATTACTGGCCTCGCACTATGGTTGTTAATTTCGTTCAACTGTTAGGAAAAATACGCATGCAATTTTGTTAGAAGTGCTAATTCTGATTTTTCATGTTCCAAGAGTAATGACTTTTAACCATACAAGTTCTTCTCGGATTGCAAATAGTTATTAGTTTCAGTATTCGCTGATCTGACATTTTACATTTCCTTTTGTGTATGTTATTCCATTCCCAGTTTATTTTAGTATGTGGTCGGTTTGAATTGAAGACAATCTGTGCAAGTTTTATATGGTATGTTTTGATCGATTTAACCAAACCAAATTTTATGTGCCTGTTCCAAGCCATAAATTGGATTTTCATCGGTTGTATGTGTTCTGTCTTCTTTTTTAATTTCTGATTGATTACGGTAAAGTAGCTGCTTGTTTTGCACAACCTTGTTGTAGTTGGTTAAATTATTGACATTCATTGTTTTTCTTTTCTTTTTATTGGTATATGACACCAACCACTCATCCGCCAAGGTGCTCCACTTTAAGTAGTGGAAAAATACTTATCAGCCGTGTTGACCGAACATGTACTCGTGTTTTTCTTGCATTTAGATATTTCCAGCCAGAACCGTCTTTATGTATCTTCTGGAAGAGCGTGGAACGCAAACAATCCATTTTACATTAGACTGAGCTGAAGCCATTTTCCTCTTACTGGCTTTCTAAAGACAATAAAATGTTTTGTTGAGCATCTAAATCAGACCGACGATGTTTTGACAAAAACGTACACACTTTTGTTTCGAGTCGGTAACAGCATTTGATCGCCGTAGCGTGTGCCATACACAACATATATAACCACCAGTTAACACTCAGTCAAAGATTTAATTGCTACACATTCATCACTCAGCCACTAATTATCCTCAGGTGACAACGGGGGGACGGGAGTGGACCTCTCAAAATGGGGTTTTTTACCCTCCCGTCTGGATGGTCACATGTATACATATTTGACTGTAGAAATTAACGCTGATGATAAAAAGAGACCAAATTTGAAATTAGTGTAAAACATTTGACTGTAGAAATGGTGATAATAAAAAGAACCTGACATTAACAGTTGAGAAAAAGGACCCCAAAAGGGGCCAACATTTCAAATTACTGTAAAATATAGGTTGTAATACATGTATATCATATGACTCATATTTGACTTTGGAAATTAATGGGGATAATAAAAATGATCCTGACCCTAACAGTTATAAAAAAGGACCAAAAAGGGGCCAAATTTGAAATTAATGTAAAACATAGGTTGTGACATATCATATGACTCGCATTTGACTATGGAAATTAAAAGAGGTCTGACTCTAACAGGTTAGAAAAAAAAGGGGGCCAAATTTTGTTATAGCTTGTGACTAGAACTCCTCCTACACTTTTTGTCTCATGTGTTTCATTTTGGTTTAAATGATTGCTTATGACCTGTAGATGTGCAATAAATTCTTGGACTTTTCAGTTTAGGGTCCAGGTCCAAAAAAGGGCCAAAAAGGGATTTTTTCAAAATTGTTTAAAAGTTAGGTTGTAATATATCATATGAATCGTATTCGACTGTAGACATTTATGGTGATAATAAAAAAAAAGGGGCCTGATCCTAACGGTTGAGAAAAAAGTCCGCAAAAGGGGGCAAATTTCAAATTAGTTTAAAACATAGATTGTGACATTTCATATGACTCGTATTTGACCTATCTCACAAAACATACTTAAACTGTACTTTTCTCTTTAAAGGATTTTTACCATTACCCATTCAATTCCAAAACATTTCCAGGCACATGATGTTGTGGTGATGTGGTGAGGGTGTTAATTAGCTGTCAGGTGCGGGTCTAGCTGTTAATTCCGACAGCCTTTATCACTAGTTTAATACTTGTCATTTGTAATTAAGTATCAGATGCATAAACATACTTCCCATAGTTGAGGGAATCGCATTGTTTTTATCTCTTCAGTTTTCATTATTTTAAACCTGAATATTCTCTCCTTCAATTGCTTTACCTGTGATATTACATATGCAGTACCTTATGTGGTGTTAGATTGGTTTAAGTACGATAATGCAGTTGATTAAGTGTTTTAACCCATTATGTGGCTTCATATTAGCTTGAACTGTTAGCTTTTTACTTGTGATTAAAATATCCAATCTGTCTAGATTGTTAAATATATAGCATATGAGTTCAGTTTAAACATTGAGATATAAATTCGTGAGGAATATGTACTGAAAATATTTTGGTTTTGTTTGCACATATCTAAATGAGTATTTGTTTTAGTTTGGATGGAACAGTTGTTACCTTTTCAATGATTTTTGCAGAAATGAAGAAGAAGGCTGGACGAAAAGGAATAAAAAGGGGAAGAAGAGGTATTTGAATGATTTTGAGTCTGGTTTGCATGAATTACAGTACAGGTTACATTGGACACGGACATTACATAGTCATGCATGAAAGTTTTCCAGTCTTCAGTTAATGTTGACCCTATATACCAGTTTTTGTTGTCTATTAGCTGCACAATTTTACGCAGAAACGATTTCTGAGCTTAGGGTGCAGATTGAACACCCATGTAAGCGTATCAATGGTGTGCAAAAATTTTGCTGTATTGTTTTTTCGTTTCTGTTACCTATGATATTAGAAGTAGTAAGGAAAAGTAATATGGGCTTGCTGTCTTACAAATACCTTCTGTTCTTATAAAATCAAACTTTATTAATCAGTATTTTGTTGTTTTGATGCCATTATGTAAACAGGTAAACGCATTTCTAAGAAACCGCCATGTTCTGACATGTAAACAAAATCATGCATTGCTGTAAAGTGTTAATTTTAGATTGCCAGGTGTGAATTAACCAAGTAGACTTTGGCAATATTTAATTGATCACCAGGGCCTATAAAGTGTTTTAATTGGCTGTAATTTCAAAGATCTTCTTATCAGAAACCACATAGCTGATGGAATTGTGTCATAGTGTACATGATCCTTGGGTAGTCCTTTACCAAGACTGTGTTTTTGATGCTGATTGGAAATTCCAATATGACCACCACAGTGGGACATAGTTTAACCTATGACCCTATGGGAAATACATACAAACAGCCTCTTCTCAGAAACCATTAATAAGATTGAATCAGTATTATGCATGAATGGTCAAATGATGGTCCTCCATTAAGTTTATGTTTATGGAGCTGATCGGAGAGCCAAGATGGCTGCCATTGAAGGATATAGTTTTACATAGGACCCTATGGGAAATACATACAAAAATCTCCTTGTTTGAAACCATCAATTTGATTGAATCAAGATTATGCATGAGTGATTAGGTCATGGTTCTTGACAAAATTTGTGTTTTTCATGCTGATCGGAAATCCAAGAGGGCCGCCACCGTAGGACATAGATTAACATCACATGGGACCATATGGGAAATACATACAAACAGCGTCTTTTCAGAAAGCGTTGCACAGATTGAATCAATATTATGCATGAATGATCAAATGATTGTCCTTCACAAAATCTGTGTTTTTGGTGCTGATCGGAAATCCAAGATGGCCGTCACTGCATGATATAGTTTTATGTAGAACCCTATGAGAAATACATACAAAAAGCCACCATGGGATATAGTTTAACATAGGACCTTACAGGAAATACATACAAGCTCCTTTTCTGAAACTGTCAAACTGATTGAACCAAGATTATGCATGTAGGATTAGATGATGGTCCTTCACAAAGTATGTGTCATAATTTCATATTTTTCAATTTCTGTCAGTTTATAACCAAGTGAGCGATACAGGCTCAGGTGAGCTTCTAGTTTAGGATCCACATCTGGTTCACTCCACTTCGGAGTAAGTTGTATCAAATAACCTGTTAAAGCCCTATTTGACTTGCATAAATTTGAGGTTAGAATTATGAAAAGAGGTAGTTTGCTTACATGACTCAGCAGCATTGATTATATGTACCTTTCTATAATTTGGATAGCCAGTAAACAGAAGGACAAGGAAGTTTGTTAACATAGTAAGGATACCACAGAAAGACAAGGCTGACTTCTTTGTAGCACTTAACAACATATAGTTTGTTACATCCTGTAATGTTATCCTTATTATTTATCATGAAATTTTTATGGAAATGTGACCTTTTTCTCAATAAATTTTACTGTATTTTTCAGTTATTGAGGACTCTTCTGATTCAGAACAGCGGTCAGAAAGTGAAGATTCTGAAGAAGACAGTGACAGTCACACAGGTATGGATAATGAAAATTATTGGTCTTATGTATGTTTGTAATTAGGGCCCTGCATAAAGATGCGGGAGCCCTGTAGTAATCAATCTGTCTGTCTATCCATTCGTCATGTTTCATTTTCTGCATACAGTCGAACTTTGGTGGCTCAAACTCGAATGGCTCGAACTCCATGGATGGCTCGAACTACTTTCCAGGTCCCCGCAGTTTCCCCCTTTAGTCTATAGTAAATAAACCCCGATTTCTCGAACATCAATTGCTCGAACTCTCGAGCTAATATTTTGGTCCCTTTAGTAATAAATCAATGTAAATTACCACCTAAAACTCGAACACCCCAAGCCGTCGTTGCCAAATGCTTCAGCGAACAAGAAGCCAGGTGTAAAGTTTAACGGATTATCGATGATTGACATGTAAAGGTATCATGTCTACAGGTAATTGATGCAATTAAATGGACAATTAGCTGTACCACGTCGATTTTGCAGTACATTTTCACTGTTTCTATTCATTGCTTTTTATATGTGCTCAATTTTTTTTTATTTCTTATGGTGATTAGTTTGTATTTGTGTACGTTGAATTCTGGGATACTTTCGTCAAAAACTAGGGATCCCTTCCCGTTTATATTTGAGACGTTGCATTATTTATTTAAATTGTCGACGGTGGCGACTCTGCTGCCGGCGAGAATGATGTTGATGATCGTGAAAAATATTATGTTGCGAATAATTTTCACCTTGGGCGAGGTTTTTTTTCCGATTCTAATCGTCGATTTAACTGGTTCCTGAATCCACGATCGTCATGGTGGAACCCGAGACCAGAGTTTTGCTATGAAGCGTCATGCCCGTGGAAGACGTGAAAGCGCGTTGCAATAGTCTGCCAACGGTGGCGAAGAATCCTAGTCTACCCTAAACGTATATAAATTGATATTTGTTTGTGATCGCCATCTTACTTTTTGCAAAGATTCGATGATGAATTGTTTCTCATCTTTGCAAATCGACAAGGTCTCATCTCTTCCATTCGTCTAGGATCCCAGCGATATCATTTCTGATGCCATTATTTCTGGTCGCGTAAAATTCGGTGCAGAGATCTACACGTTCGTACAAAGCGAATGCATCCCAGGATTAGAGTCCTATAGAGGTCGTCGTTTTCTTCTCGTACATGTAGTAATGCGGTTTGATGATCACGTTCAATTTATATCCTTTGTTGGATTTCGGTTCGATCCAGAAGGTGGCAATACGTCTTAAGGTCGTATTCATTGTAGATCAAACGAACCACGACTAGTTTCCAGAGACGACGACTTCATTGTCGGTGAGGGATTGCCGTAACATCTTTTTAAAGCAAACGCCTTATCTGCCTGGACGGTGGTTCGGTTTGAAAGACAATTTTGACACTATGTCGTATTTTCTTGTAAAGAAGGGATCTAATTTTCAACAAACTCTGAGAACATTGATTCCATGATCGTCTTGCCATAGGAATACAATTATTATTCTGTTCTCACACGGCATCGGGAAGTTTTAACCAACTTGAGTAGTCATATTTTTCGCATCCGCATCTTGGACGGATCTTCTTTTAAGTCAATCCATCATACACATTCTGTTTGTTCAGGTTTTTGGTTCCGCCTATGGCCATGCGTGACAAGTCACCGGCTAAACTCGTTTCATTTTCGTGTGGACAATCAGTGTAGTCGGAACAGATCCTGAAGATAAATTCGTTGCAGTCGAAAACCTCGGTTGGATCGCACGGTTGTTTTCAATGATCCTATTCGTTGCAATACTAATTACAAATGTACATAACACAACGCTCAATTATTTTATTATCGGTCGTGAAATTGATCACCACAAATCCGTGTTTTCGTTCCAAACACGTTCGACAGACGTCCTCGATTTATATTGTATCAAATCCGTGCAATGGTCACCGTTAACGTGATGCAAGGTCTTGCTTGAAAAGGATCATGATATTACCAACTATCCGAGCAACAGTTCAAATGTGGAAATGATTCGAAAGAGGCCCATTCATATCGGGTATGTTCACGTATTTAGACGATTTTCCCAGATTCGAAGGACTTAAGCAGTAATGGTACAAAGACATAATGAGCGACGCTTATGGCGACAATCTCGGATTCGCGGCAAGTCGAACCATGGTGATTGCGAAATCGGCGACAGAGGAAAAATTTTAATTTCTCTTCCACCTAAAACAGTTCTTTCGTTTGGCTTGGGATTGCGGTCACTTGATCTACGGATTCAACACGAACTCTTCCTTGTAAATAATTTCGATGTGAACTCCACCTTCAAGATAACAACATCAATGCCAGGAAGATTGTCTTGAAAAAATCTTCCTGAGTCATTCTTATTGTGCAAGAATTAATTTCGGCATCTTTGATTGTTTATTACAACGTGTACAAGATGATTCGATTCAGAGGAAAGTCATGCTGAACATTGGCTTCCTGATGTTACAATTTGATACAAATCATCGGCAGTCTATAATTTCACGTGTAGATTTGGTGTCAAAAGATGGGTCGTGCTGGGATATCAGAGCTGTAAATTAAGGAGACAATTCGATCGTCCCCGATCATTGCTGCTTTAAAATATTCTCATGGAACTCAACAGGAGGATATATCAACTGATCCCATTGCAACGAAAGTTTTACTTTCAATCGAATTGCCAGACCATACAAAGAAGCCCACAAGTTTAAAACGAACTAGTTTTACGTGGATCTCCTGTTTCGTGAATTATACATCAGTCCTTTGGACCGTGTCAATCTGTTTCCGATATGTGTCTTGGACGTCAGCAAGCAGAGTGAAAAATTCAAGAAAGCACCGTCAGTAACGACCATTCGAGCCTAATTCGACTAACCCGTTCTGGATATAACCAAAGTGATCATCTTGATCCTCTCGGACAGACCGTTCAATTTCCAGTCGGACGGAACTAAGATAAACGTCATATTCGAAACATAATAAAACATCTGTTAAAATTCATGACCAAAATACAGAACCAAAGAAGTGTTTTCGTTCTTGTCAATTGCAAAGAGAGTACAATTGTTACCAAATTTATCCTTTCCCCCGACCCTAAAGAACACACTCGATATTTAATGGTGATTACCGACCTGGAAACGTATTATTCGCTACACATCATACGTTTGAAAAATAACGACTTCCGATACTCCCCTAACTACAGCACTATTGATTCAACGTTGTCTTGAGTAGGGCGGTCCGGCCTGGGATGAAATTTTGTCAGATAATTCGCAGTAAACATGATAGCAAGATCGTCATGCATTCCAATTACAACACATAGAGACATTTCGTAGACGTATATTGAGGATATATCCTCGATTTTGGCGTGATTTAATCAAAACCAAGTAAGGATATGACAGCAAACGATACGTTTACGAAGAACGCCCGGTTATCACAAAGGTAGAAAACATCGTGACCATTATGGATGTTAGAAGCATTTTTGTGTGAACAACGTGCTTACCGTCTCTCAGCTGGCCGTTGTTTACGGTTTTTGCTGACTTGAGACCCAGGGCTAAGACCATGGTGATATTCAGAAATCTAGTCTACTTACTTGTGGGATGTTTATTAATGGATTGATTGAATGGGGTTTATACGCCACTTTCAGCACTTTTCAGCTATATCGTGGCATCCGGTTTTTATAGAAGAGGAAGCCACAGTACCCCCCAAAAACACCCGACCTTGGGCAGGAAACTGGCAATCCTTGTCAATTAAGGTTGGAGTCGGACACACCTCGCCACGAACAAGGCTCGAACTCACAACCCCAGTGTTGAAATGCCGGTGATCAATATTAGATATGACTAACTACCTAGACCATTCGGCCAGCTGGATGTTTAATTTTTTTCTATTGAAAACTTCCAGCACTAGAAAAATGTGACAAAATTAGCACGACATATATTGAGGATCAAAGAAGTAATCAGGAAGGAATTTTTTTATCTCACAGCACATAAATTTTAAAGAACTTTGTTTTAAAAAATAAAAATAATAATTAGAACGCTTTTTGGTGAAAGAAATATTTGCGACTCCAATTTTTTAAGAAAAAATGGTTCAGGACAAAGACTTACCTCCTGAACCCCCCGAAAATCAAACCTCTCTTCTCTGAGGAAAGCCGCAAGGCTGAAATGTCTGGAAATATGTGTTAAAGTTTTTATTTATAGAACAATTTAGAATACTAAAGGACCGTCTCAGGACAATTGCATTCAAGTTTGCAAAGCTAATCAGACTATGAAGAACAAAATGTTTACAGACGACGAGTACAGACGCCAGATGCAAAGTAATGGCAAAACTCGAATGGCCTGTAACCAAGTGAGTTCAAAATTTGCACTTAGAAGCAGACAGTCCCATAATTAAAAAGAAAAACTAACGTGTTTATAAATATATGTTTTGTATTTTCAATTGTCTTGAGTCGGGCTTATGATGACAGTATTTGTAAGTTTACTTCACGCGTTATTCTGTTATATTTTGTTAACTACGTATCTGCAGGAATGAAAATACACAGATGTAGCGTTCATCGATATCTAGCAAAGAGTACCGCTCAGGTCGACGCTACGAGGCGCCTTGAACTTATAGTAAGATATGAGTATAATAGCTCATTTGAAGGTCTTTCTGCGACTTCAGGATGTATGACAGCATTAAAAGCGGTGTGCCTTTGCTTGCTTTGCTTTCGCAAATATCTCATAAATACTTACCCCATATCTCTTCATATTTTACCTACTACATTTCTAGCAATCACGAATATCGTACATTGAAATTAAATAATTTTTCAAAAACATAATCCAAACGGTGAAAATTTACTATACGCTTAACTTTATCCTGAAATATATATTTGATAGGAAACAAAGTACATAATTATGTAGATGAAATAAAAATAATTTGGATAAGATAAAGAAATGTATCAACTTTTTCAAAATTTATGACACTGATATGACTTATTGCGGTCGACTCTTTCATATATGATGCTTTGTGGAAGTATTCTAAAACTAAGGTTTATCTCCTTCAAAGTACAGGTAACCTTAGATGGATTTGATATTACTTTTTGGACTTTTGGTTTTTCAATGCTCTTCATCTTCTGATTTTGTTTGGATTCCACAGTTTTGGCCCCGAGCATCACTGACGAGACTTAAATAGACTAAACGCGCGTCTCCCGCACCAAATTAATATCGGTATCGTTGATCTTTATTGCTTGCTTATTACATATAGCTTTTTGCACAAATATCAGTATATAGTATACTTTCACGTAGAACTTTAAGAATACAACAAAAATAAAAATGGTTTAATAAATTAGATTACTTCAACGATTCAATTGTCACTTGTCTACAGCCTTTGTGACCGTCTCACCTGAGCTGACACACGATAGATTGTATATTAGCAATTAAATTTACAAATAAATACTATTGACAGTTTAGTAGATAATAGGTTTGAAAATGGAATTGAGGTTCTCAAGTGTATTGACATGTATTCCCACAAAACATCAATATTTAATATGATATTTTGAATTCATCTATCTTATATTTGTCTTACTTTAACCGATTTTTTCCATTTTCCTCTTTATAGATTAGACTCTGTGTTAAATTATTATACAATTGTCACTGACAGGCACTTGTTTACCTTGATTACTTACGAAACGGTCTTTGAATGATTATTGCCCATATTTACTTGCAACATTGACCAGAACGCAGTAAAGACGTATAGTTTTGTTTAGTTTATCACTGGTCATTTTTAAACATATCCCCTACTGGTCAGTCAGGTCCAAAATATATTTTGGAAGTCAGAATAAAATCCTATGTAAAAGGTCACACATACCTTTTGATAAACACACAATTACTGTTGAGGCTTAAAAATGAAATATTTTCAAACCCGAGAAAATATATACTACCAAAACATCTCTCAGTAATCCCAAACTAACATGGGTTAATCACTGATAAAAACATAGAAAACAACTTTCTTATAGATACAGATTTCTAATACAACATACCGCGTGAAAGTAAAATTAAATGGGATTTAAAATTTATAACTTAATTTAAAACTGGTATTTATCCTACTTATACCATCATCAATTCTTGTATGTGCATCATGTGAACTGATAATACGAACGGAAACCAACAGCTTTATTCCCCAGTATGAAGTATTAAAACAATCCCTTCAAAGTACCATTCTGAAATCTACGAAATGATGAAAGAATTAAGGAATTAATTTTTTGTTAGGCCAGTTAAAGAAAATTATTAGTTTCTCATCGATTTTTTCTGGATGTTTTTTTAAAAATTTTTTGTGACTATTCCTTTATAAATTATCGCTAAGTTTTCAGGCG
>JAOXYI010011320.1:0-13644 GCA_028566495.1 Lithophaga antillarum
ATGCAGCTGTAAGTTGAAAAACATTAATCAGAAGACCTACTACTACACTCGAGGTGGAAAGACCAGAAGTAGAAGAAGAAATACAATAAAGCTGCACTGGGAATAAAAAAAATAGAAAAGTGTCAAATACCATAAACTGTAATAGTTTTATTGAATGAAATATAAACCAGTGCGAGTACCAAATAAAATATTTCACCCAAAGGTATGTATTAATAAATTAGGTTTAGAATAATGGAACTAACTGTGTAGTGACAAAAAATATATATAAGAACATTCACTTATCTGTAGTTTAAATCATATTTTATTCTGCCTAAAGATCTAGACTTTTGATTATTTCTCTTATTTTTTACTATTTAAATAATGGTGGTCATATCGGGTTATGGTCAGGGTCAAAACTGTCTTTGAAAATGTATGTATTTGTTGTTTAAGATTTGCTAAGTGAATTCAAAGGAAAAGATGTACACTTTTTTGTCCAATATTCAGACTTCATTTTCAACACAATGTAATACTACAGGCATGGTGACTGAATCATGACGACAAAACGTGAGTTCGAAATCCACTCAACCCACATTAAGTGTTAAGGCCTAGACACCTACCCAAGGTCGGGGGTTTTACCGGTCAGCTGGATACATACCAAAGTAAATATGCTAGTCACAATATAGCAAAAGAAAAATTGTGAAAGCCAACATAAACGCCAGGCTACCCAACCCAACTCAACATATAACATATACCACATTCAAAACCAATACCCAAGCTAAAGGACTTGATTTACAACTGTTTGTCTTTCAAAAAAATTGTTACAAATATTTTAGTTTTGATGATATATTTATTGCCCTTTTTCAGAACCATTCTTGTTTTTCCTAATCGAAAGTATAATTGTTAACTTGATGGCCTTTCAATGCGATTAAATTGTGTATAGATAATACCAGCTAGACTAATTTCATTTCATAAATTAGGTACTTACCTGACATATGTACCTTAGGATTTCTATCTCGTTGGTATTAGACTCGCCCGGAAGTTCAAAACGCGCGGGAACCGGTTGTTATACTACATCCGGTTCCGCCTAACTCTCCAGTTTTCCTCACGGCGCTTGAAAGACACCGTGAAGAAAACTTGTAACACTTCCTGGGGAGGTAGGGTGGGAGGTTACATATGTCAGGTAAGTATAATTTATTCATAAAATTTGAATTTGAATACAAATTTTGGAATTTCATTTCATAAATTAGGTACTTACCTGACATATGTACCTTAGGATTTCTACTGATTTCAACGTAATAATCAATAGAAGGAAGAGTAAAGTTTTCTGAAAACACCTTAATAAAAACAGGTCAAAAATATAAATACCTGTTTACAATACATTCTAAAAACACTACTGGTATTTTCAATCATCACCAAAGAACTGTATAGAAATAAACTTCCAAAGAAGTTTACGGCCGTTAAAAACTGTGCACTCTTCAAACTCAAATCTCCTCTGTGATTAAAAAACCATCCCCATTCAAACATATATACATGGAAATACCACGACGACTCGCCGAGGAAGAATTCTTTCAGTTATCTACAAATTTAAAAAATTTACATTAACATCCTTCAAGTAAAACTTAGTGAAAGTAGTGGGTCTTGCCCAATCAGCACTATCTAAAACATTTTTCATGCTGGCTCCTTTGAAAAGCGCCCAAGAAGGACCAATGGCCCTAGTGGAATGCCCCTTAACCTTCCCAACCTCTTTTTTGTTTAGTCTGTAAGCCATTTTTATAACTTTAACGATCCAATTTGATATTGTTTGAGATGAGACTGGTCTGTGAGGCTTGTTGATTGATAGGAACAATTTAAATTCCTTGTTATCACCCTTGTTCCTGATTTCCTCTGTTCTTTTTAGGTACATATATAAAGTTCTTTTTGGATCTAACTCTTTGCTTTCTGAAAAGGCCGGTACAAAAATTTTTGAGTTATCATGATTAGGTCTGTATTGTTTAGCTAGGCCATGTCTCAAAAATGTTATTCCTTTTTCTTGAATGTTCACTGACCCTTCCCCTAATTTAAGTGCTTGTAAGTCACTACAACGTCTACAAGTAGTAATAGCTATCAAAAAAGCTGTCTTCCAAGTGAGGTACTTGAGTCTCGCTTTTTTCATTGGTAAAAAAGGAGGCTTCTTAAACATATCTAAATCCAGTGGTAGATCCCATTCTGGTAATAATTTACGTTCAGGTGGTCTACTATTGAATACGCCCTTTAGAAGCCTAATAATGTAAGGGTGCTGACCAACTGGAATTTTGTCCACCGGGGCTAAGACTGAAGATAGCATGGACCTATATCCCGCAATTGTTCGGTATTTTAGACCCTTATCAAAGAGGAATGCTAAGAAATTTGCACAATCCTCTAGAGATGCTGCATATGGATCAACTTTCCGTTGATCACACCAGCTACTGAACTGTCTAAATTTACTTTTATAATCTTTTTGTGTCCCTGACCTCCAAGATGCTGACAATAATTTTCGAGTGTTTTCCGAAAAGCCTTTTGCTTTGAACTGCTTGTCGATATTCGCCATGCAGTCAGGTTGAATACTTCTGGATTTGGATGTGCAATTCTTAGCCTTCCCTGTCCCTGAACCAGTAGATTTTCTGTTAGAGGTAAGACTAACGGTTGAGCTATCAACAGATCTAGCAACTGAGGGTACCACGCTTGTTTTGGCCAAAAAGGGACTATCAGAATCATCTCGCACTGGCACTCCATCACATGCTGTAACATTTTGGGAATCAGAGATAGTGGGGGATACGCATAAGCAAACATCCCGTCCCAACTGATTGACAGAGCATCTTGCGCCAGAACTTGATGATTCTGATCCCAAGCACAAAACACTAGACACTTGTGGTTCTGGGCTGAAGCAAATAGGTCTATTGTTGGAGTTCCCCTAGATTGCAAATATTTTGTGTACTATCCTGATGTCCAGAGCCCACTCTGTTGATCTGACCTTGGTCCGACTTAGTCGGTCCGCTAAAACGTTCTTTGTGCCTGCAATGTGAGCTGCTTTTAACCCTATCTGATTGTTTAGAGCCAGATTCCAAAGATTCCATGTCTGAATGCACAGCTGTATTGATCTTGTTCCCCCTTGTTTGTTTACATACTGTACAACTGTCGTGTTGTCTGAGCGAATCAGAATGTTTTTGTTTTTCAATACTGGTAGAAAGTGTTTGATTGTCATAAAGGCTGCCTTTTATTCCAAATTGTTTATGTGGTAATTTGCTTGTTCCCATGTCCATATCCCCTGAACTGTTTGATTCCCCAGATGACCTCCCCATCCGATCTTTGAGGCGTCTGTTGTTACTGTCACAGTCGTCTGTTCTTGCTTTAAAGGTCGACCTTTCATTGTGTTTGTCTCTGACAACCACCTTGTTAAATGAACCTTCAACTCTTGTGTGCATGGGATCTGAAAACCCAAACTCATTTTCGATGGACTCCACGCCTGTAACAAAGTGCATCTGAATGCGTCGCATGAACAGTTGGGAATCAATTCTAGGCAAGAGGCAATTATCCCTAGTACCTTCAGATAATACTTTGCCGTCACTTGTCCTCTCATTAGTTGGGCAATTGATGTTTTTAAATTTTGAATTCTCTCTGGTGTTGGAAATACTAAACCCTGATCCAATCTGAACAGGCCCCCTATGTAAACTATTGTTTGTGTTGGAATCAGTTCTGACTTCTCAGCATTTATTATGAAACCTAATGAAATAAGGAGAGTGATTACTGTCTCTCGATCCTTGATAAGCATTTCTTTTCTTTGATTGACAATCAGCCAATCGTCCAAGTAAACTGCCATTCTCACCCCTTGTTTTCTTAAATGTGCAGCTACTACTGACACTACTTTTGTGAACACCCGAGGTGAACTTGTTGGCCCGAAACATAATACCTTGAACTGGTACACTTTGCCTTCTATTGCAAATCTGAGAAATTTCCGATGTTTCCGAAAAATTGGTACATGCAGATATGCATCTTGTAAATCGAGAGAACATGCCCAATCTCCTTTCTTCACTAGATTTAAGACCTTCGACATCGTGTCCATTTTGAAGTGTTGTTTCTTGAGATACTGATTCAGGGGTCGAAGATTTATTACTGGCCTTAATTTTCCATTCTTTTTCTTCACCACAAACAGCGTACTGTAAAAACCTGTCTGATACTGATCTCTGTCTACAATTTCTACAGCATTTTTTTCTACCAAACAATTTATTTCTTTTTTTAAAATTTCCAAATTTTCCGCGTCTGCACAAGTATTTCTGACACCCCAAAATGGAGGTTTTTGTACAAATTCCAATTTGTAGCCTTCTTGAATTAAAGAAAGTACCCATTTCTCCTGGGTAATTTCTTTCCACTGTGGAAGAAAAAGAGACAGACGACCCCCTACCGGTATCTCGGGATACAACACTATTCTCACCTTGTCATTTACGAAAAGTCTTCCCTCCCCTTCCAGGAAAGGACGTCTTCTTGTTGGACGACTATGCTTTTGTCGATTTATCCTCACTGGTCTTTTTGAAGAAACTCTTTGACCCTGAAGCATTTGCCACTTTAGGGATGCGAAAATTCTCTAACTTATCTCTATGTGTGTCTGCTTTCTCTTTATCAAAACGAGGTTTCTTAGATTTGACCTCCTCTGATATGGAAGCTTTCCTCTTTCTGTCTGATTTAGGAAAAATGTCAGGAAGTAATTCATCTAAAGTCTTGTCTTTGTCTTTCCTGGCCTTTAATGTTGCCACTAGATCATTGCCAAAAACACCATCTCCTGTGAGAGGTAGATCTGAAATATCTCTAGAGTCCGGCAACAAAAATAAAGATGTATCCGTCATGCACATTTGACGTCTGAGAATATGATGAAAAGCACCTGCTCTTCCCACTTGGTCTAACTCTTTTGTTGCCATAGCAAAAATATCTCGCACTTGTTGTATAGCTTTGTCAATATTCGGTTTATCTTGTGACAAACCCTCAATTAAATTACCCAGACTCTGCTGTATGTACATACAAATTACAATGCCTAAATAGCTAGCTTGCTGACCTCAATAGGCAATTTTCTCCAGCATTTTATAAGGTTGAGAAAATAAATTTTTTTCCTTTCGAAAAGGATGCTTTTTTTCCATGTCTCTTTATCAAACAGTTGCCAATTAAATCGTCTAAAGACGGGACCTGTAAAAATATATCTGATTCCTCATCTACAGGAAACAAGTCCTTTGTCTCCTCAGCAAAAGCTGTAATTAAATTGGGCTTATCTGAGCGCCAGTGTCCCTTTAGCACTTCTTTTTGCGACTCATCAATTTTCAGACCAACTTTTTTATCTGTTTTCTTGGCCACTGCATCGTGTCCAAAAATTTCAAACAAACATTTACGAGTTTTGTCTGACAAATTTTCATCAATAGACTTAGTGTCCTCATCAGAATCTGACCCTATCACTTCATTGTGACCTGGTCGTAATGACACATTGTCGTCATCTGAAGGCATACTTTCCTCTTCATCAGAATCATGCCTAATATTAACAGACTGTCTTTGTGACTGTCTAGACGTATCAGAATGTCTTTGTGACAAAGTACTGGACTGTCTGTGTGACGGTCCTGCCGTATTTGCCTGTCTTTGTGACAGTTCTTCCGCCGGGACAGAAATTTGGTCACCATTTGCGGTACTGTTCTGTCTGGCATTCAGATCACCTTTAAACAAGTCAAATAAACTATCTAACTTACTATTTAAGTCACCAAACTTCGTATTCCATTTCTCCTCTAATAAAACGTACTTTGACCTTGACTTTCTCCTTTTGGAAGATTTAGGCGACGAAGTCGGTTTTTCACTATGACATTCACGTGACGAATCCTCTACAGTTTCGTCCTCATTCAGAGATACTTCTCCATCACGAACTTCTTCTGCCATAATAAAAATGACAGTAGAAATAACCCGAGCGAGTAGAAAACACGACTGTCTTTCAAGCCGCCGAGAAAGAAAACTGGAGAGTTAGGCGGAACCGGATGTAGTATAACAACCGGTTCCCGCGCATTTTGAACTTCCGGGCGAGTCTAATACCAACGAGATAGAAATCCTAAGGTACATATGTCAGGTAAGTATAATTTATTCATAAAATTTGAATTTGAATACAAATTTTGGAATTTCATATTCTGTTACATGGATGATGAATTGTCACTTGATAATACTAGATTACATCTGATATATTATGAATTAGATGTAATGGAAACTACATTATTATTGTTTTAAAGAACGTCGAAGTCCTTTCTCATTCCGTTACCTTACTCGACACTATCGGTGTCTACTTATAAACTTTATATTTCACGTTTCGATAAAAAAAAAAGACCTTATTCCAATGCTAACAGATAAATATATTTTCATAATCATTCCTAGCTTAACCCCGACTATATATTTATTGAATATTTACTTGATTACAATCACACTCTATACAGAAAACAACATTATCTCCATCTATCTATTAGCGACATCCATATATAACTGCCAAATTTATTAATATTCGTTTGGGATATAAGTACATGCAAAATGATAGTGTTATGGAAAATCAAATCTGAACTGTGGAAAAATTATAATATATAGTACACAGCTATATCTAATGACAGAAATGTACTGAAGTTTTGTGAAATTCCGTATCATAGATGAGGAGTAATGCAAACAATATGGACCGTCCCTACGGAGCTTAACATACAAATGTACATCACAAAATGGCTATTTTCTGGAAAAAAGTTGAATTATGAAACAAAAATACATGTATGGTTCACAACTACACCTCATATTGAAGAATACGTTGAATTTTTTTAAATTCCATACAGTAATTAAAATGGAGTAGCAGAGACAATATTGGACAATCCTCTCCCGCAGAGCCTGAGTACATATAAAATTGCTATTAATGTGATATTTTCTATTATGAGAAAAAATATATGAATATACATGCACAACTAGATCTCATATCAAAGAATGTGTTAAAGTTTAGTCAAAATTTCATAGAGCGATGGAGGAGGAGTAGTGAATACAAACAAGCTATGAACGGATAGACAGGCGAAAAAAAAGATCACTATATACTTCCTGTGCTACGGAGTGGTAAACAATAAGTCATAGATGCCGAGTACTAAGTGTCAGTGAATTAACGATGACATTGCTGGTTGGCTGTTATTCTCCGAGGGTATCTCTAGCCCAGTAGCCAGTACTTTGTTTGAATTTCAACTTAGAAAAATTCTCGAATTATAATTAAACTAAGCTTTCTAAAGTATCCCTAGCCTGTTTTGCCTATACTTTTTGAGCTTTTTGCTTTTTTATTATTTTTTTGTGCAAGTCACCATTTGTTTTTTCGTTGGATTTCCAAACATCTGGCTTCCACCACCACTGAGGATAAATGTTGTGTTGAAATGCATATATAATGAATTAAATGAACTTGGCATGTTGTGATATTGTATTACGAGCATCAGATTACTCCAGTGGATTAGAAAACCTCTTCATACCGACAAACTCCCCTAACAACTTTCTTTTAGACCAAATTAGCTGATTTTATTGAAAATAAATATTCATCAGCCATTTTCTCACTTGGTACATCTCACTAACGTACAAACCAAAAAAATGTATGAATACATTTAATCTGTTATATATCAAATGATATGTTTAAAGTGCTAACATTAACCTTATATTAAGTTGCAGTCTGGAATGATGAAAATCGTATCTATAATGTTGTTAACGGATATGCTGGCATATATTTTTGAATGAATACAAAGCAAGCAAATTATCTGGCTGCTAAGATCTAAGATTATCTTCGCTATGATCAGGTGACAGATGAAACGAGTAGTTAAATCATATATATGTATAAGCAAATTATATTACAAAGACGTAACATAATCATTTGACGCTTATATGACCAAGCAAAAAATGCTTGTCATATGTTTTTGGACATTAAAACTGAAATTAGTTTTTCTCGTAATCCGAAGATTTGAAATTCAATATGCGCTTAGTTTTCATTTTATTTGGATATTATTTGCAATTTTATATTTTGGACATTTAAGTGTTTCATATTTTATTTTGTTAATTTCATAATTTGGACTTGTAGTGACATAAATTTTAATCCATTGATTAGTCGGTGACAGTATAGTTGATCACAGTTTGCTATCACTCAATGGGCTTAATTGACATTACTGATTATTTAATTGTTATAACTGTGCTCAACTGTTATAATCCTTTTTAAGTGAACAATATCACTCAATTTAAGTTTTACATTTCATGTCTGTCATATTTGTCTTATTTAGTATAAATATTTGTGTACAATTTTGGTTAGGCAGATTGGAATCAGGACTTTACTCTGACATCATCCATCCACGTTAAATTGCTAAAGTATTCCATGCTGAATCATGAAATTATATATCGCGACTAGCAGAGTTTCAATTGTATGCCAGAGTTAGTGATCCAGATCCAGAGACCCGACTCCCAGTCAGTCAACGCTCGTTCTTCGTATTGTGTCCATTGTGTGGTTCCCATCACATAACTCAGTAACCAGCCACCCAGTCAGGCTCCCGGTTACACTTATATTAATCAATGAAAATCGTCTACTGTGATAGACCTCACATCTACTGTAATCAAATATGACCAAAAGAGAAAATGGAAAGCTGTGAAGGATCTTTAACAGTCATAACACATGTAGCATATCTTTCAGCTTCCTGTGTACTTATTCTGTGTTAGGTTAGAAAAATAAGCATTCATTTGTATTGCGATAGGGATGGGAAAACAATTGAAGGACTGCACATGTGGCATCTGTCGTACTGCCTAATATGCAAAGTCGCAGAGAGAATAGGTAATGACTACGATATGGGGAATATGTTCGTAATTATTTTTGATATATGACACTCCATAGTGATCAATCAACTGATAAAGCAATTGTCGAGGATGCGGTACAACCCATTATTGTACAGACAGATATAAAGGATATCCAGGTGGAGACGCTCGTAATCATTTCCTGTAATATTATGGGTAACGCAGCCAAACTTTCGTCCGAACAAAGGAAACCATGTAACTCTAAACCAAAGTTTAAGGTATGGTCACCGGAAATTCGCCTAGCGTTAAAAACTATGAGACTAAGTTATAAGTCTTGGTTGGACGAAGGCAAGCCAAATGATCCTCATAACATCATACTTAAACGCCAATCAAAATCAAATTTCCGCAAAACAGTTAGAGTAGCTAAGAAAAAAACAACAAGGAAAAGAAACTATAATGGAAACAAAATATAAAGATATGAAAGTCTTCCATCAATTGGTACGTAATAACAGGAGAAAAGTTGGAACCTTTATTTCGGATCTGAATGTAAATGGACAATGCTTTTCAGGGGAAGAAAACGTTATAAGGGGCTTCCATGAACATTTTAAGAAACTAGCCTCGGCGTCCGACAATACCAATTTGGATAGAGAGTACCATTCCATTCTTGACTATGAAATTCAGGTTATAGAAGAACTAGTTAAGAACCAAAATGTTCACGATATAGAATTGTCTGAAGTCACAAAAGCTATCGAGCTTATCAACAGAGGTAAATCCATAGATATATTTGGTTTAACAATTGAACACATTATATATGCACGAGATAGTATGATCTTTTTGGATAAACAAATTATTAGCAAAATTTGTCAAACTTTCACAGTTCCAGATTGCCTGAAAGCCGGGCTACTCTCTCCATTTTCAAGAATAAAGGAAACAAAGCTGATGCCATTAACTACAGAGGTATAATAGTGTTGCCAGATATCGAGAAAATAATTGAAACAATTCTTAAAGTAAGAACGCAGCCTGCTGTACTTGAAGTCCAGAATATAATACAAAGAGGTTTTACTAGTGGGCCCTCGCCAATGAATGCTGCACTACCTGTGGAAGAACTATATAGGGAGGTAAAAGATAATAAATCTGAAGCAAAACTTATTCTGCTTGATGCTAAATCTGCCTTCGATAAAGTTATACATAGCCACCTAATGAGGAGAATATATCAAGCCGGCAGTCAAGACAGACATTGGTCGCTCATTAACATTCTTCATCGAAACGCTGTTAGTTCGATAAAATGGAATGGCTGCATTTCAGAAAACTTTCCAGTGCAACTTGGTGTGCGTCAAGGAGGTATACTAAGTACAGACCTCTACAAATTGACCCAGAAACGCTTATCCACCTATACAAAATATATGTTCTGCCAGTCCTACTGTATGGAATGGAACTCATCCTACCAAAATCTACTATGCTCCAGCACTTAGAAAATTTCCAAAAAAGAATACTAAAACAGCTGTTATCCTTGCCAATAAATATTCCAGATCCAGCAATATATATACTTTCAGAAATCTTACCTGTTGAAGCACAAATTCATATTAAGGCACTAGGGCTATTCAACAATATTTGTAACCAACAGGAGAAAAGTCTGGAAAAACAACTTGCAAGGAGGCAAATTGAAATAAAATCTCTAGTCAGTAACAGCTGGTTTGTGGACATAAAAAAGATCCTATTTAAATATGATCTCAGTGACATTAAATATTATCTGAACAACCCTGTTAAAAAGAACGAATGGGCATCTGTCATTAAACGTGAAATTAGAAATTTTTGGAGTGACTCTATTGTGGAATTATCAATGTTTTATTTGGATTTAAACTTTCTAAATACGACGAATCTGCACTTAGGGCATATTCATCCATTACTCAAAATCCAGTGTCGTTCTGCAAGGGATATCTCACGAATCCCCATTAAAATCAAAATATTAACAGGAACATATATGCTCCAAACCATAAGAATTAAAATTTATAAGAACGAAAGTGACCCCATTTGCTTGGTATGCGGCAATGGAGATGAAACTATAAATCACTTTGTACTAGATTGTCAAGGACTTGAACCAATACGTAAACATATTCTGGATTTAATAAATCAAACATATTCCAAGGCAACAAGAAAATCTTTTTTCGAATTAGACAAATATGACCAATTAAAAATCATCTTAGATTTCTCAAAAGCTCAATCGTTAAGACTATCGGGAGATAATCTTATACAACTAGAATTTCATACCAGAAGATTACTATTCCTTCTGAATACCGAAAGATTGAAATTTATGGCATTAACTGCAAAGAGGAAAGGAGTTTAAATTATACTGTCGGAGTGGGGGACAGACATTTTGGTCAGCCAGGATTTGTGCTGCGCATCAAATAGGAAGCCACTGTGAGTCTTTTCTTCCTACATGACTTTACCTTTTATCATTGGGAGACAATTTTAATACTGTGGAAAACCATCGTTGTATGCATAAATTAAGTGACACTAATCTTAATCCTTCACTTATTTAACTATGGATTCAAAACCGGAATTATCACTCGCATAACATTTACCTCTTAACATTATGAGTCAATTTTAATTCTACGGATATCTTGCAGTGTGCACGTTTTAACGAATACTATTTTTAATATTGCTTTTGGTCTGGATTTTTACGAGGAAGTATACACTAACCCGACTGTTTTACCTTTTAACATTGTGAGAAAATTTTAATTTTGAGGATATCCTGCTTTGTATATATATTAAGTACCATTATTTTTAATTCCACTATAACTGTGGATTTTAGTAAAGAACTATTCATGTTTTATCTTTATTCAAACTTGCACTATGTACATATATCGAGCACTGGTGAAGGATCTTGTTCAACATACTAAAATATGGTTCTTCTATAAAGGAGGAAAAGAAGAAGAGGTAAGGTAAGATGGCTACAATAAAATACATTTTAACATGCTGTACTACAGTTTACTAGGCCACCGCCTCTTAGATTGAGAATTGGCATCTGACTTTCCGTTGACAGGAAAATGACGGTGTACTGAACTTAAACTTTAGGTGATAAAATATGCCAATTGATTACGGTTGCCAGCATCGTCCACAATAAACTAGTCTCCTGATATAGTTAAAAATAACTTACAGATTCAGCAATATAAAAAATTAGATATGTGATTAAAAAACGTCAAATAAATGTTGATAGTTTGCAAGTATTTAGCATGCTAATGTGACAAGATCAGATAATAAAATAAAAAAGTGAGCAAGTACGGATTTGAACTGTACATTTGTGTATTGTCTTGTATGGGTCTCTGTATTGTCTGTGTTTGTCAATTAAAATATGAAATATTACAAAAAATATTTACGATTTTTTAAGTCCAGATAAATTGTTGATCTAAAGTTAGCGGCTAATTATTTGATGTCTTAAAATGTTTTTTCGAGTTTTCGTGGACCAGATCAAGACTTTATCGCAACCTTTTCTTTTAATGCACATTTGATGTATAACACAGTATGCCATCTTTATGAACCTGTAACCGCAGATCCACATAAACCAACCAATGGATCTCTACAGAATTTTCAGATATTGTTTGTTAACCATTGAAGATGTACACTGTGTACTTTATTTTATTTATTTATTTATTTGTAATTGAATCTTCTAGATCACTGGACAGCACATGCATGTATGTCGGACCATAAGCAAATGCAGCCTGTTATCCGCAGTCAATCTTAAAATAGTTCATAGGTTTTAACAAACTTTATAGAGATGGTTTATTATGCATGTTATGATATGCAGCTGTGTCGTCCTATTTATTTTGTAAACATAAAATTTGAAACTGGAACTCCCTTTTTCTGTAGAATATTTGTACAGTGGAACCTCCTTTTCTATTTCTGGAATCCCCTTTTCAAAATATTTCTGGACCGCACCTGACTTCCTTTACCTAAGAAAAGGGATTCTACAGCACAAGTAGAAATTTAATATGCATCAGCAACAAGCGCACTTTCAAATAAAACCAATTAAATGGCGTGTTTCAAATTTCGGTCGCCAGATGGTAATATTTATCATTCTTGGTTTAATTGATATGATATGACAGTTGGGTTTTTTTTTTTTTTTTGCTATGTAATACTTTTTCCTAGTTTAGAACGAAAATTCAAGCTTATATCAGCTGAAAAGGGGTTTGCATATGGCTGTCTGGTTATGTCTTGTGATTAATTTTCTATTTTTTTTCTTCAAAAGAAGTTTTCTTTATCGACTAAAATTAAAAGTACAGTTCTAACAGTAATCGAATAAATCAAAATTCAAACACGTTACACGGCGACTAACCTTGCGATCCACTGTTTTGGGTTTTTATATATTCACTAAGACTTCTAACTTCTTTCTTTATTTCCTTCAAATACAATGCATATATAATCAAGATAAATAGTATATTCATTCCCATCTACTAAATAAAAGACCTAAATAACTTATTTTCACTTGCTCAAAAGTCAGAATATGGAAAGGCATTACAATCAGACAAATGTTGTCGTAAAAATCACAAATAGTCATATTTTGGATGAAATTTGGGTCAAAGGTTAAAAGGTTTTTTTTTTTTTTTTGTTATAGGGTTGGTCTGGTAAGTGTGATAAGTATTTAGTCAATTAAAATCAATCTAAAATGTCAAATATAATATGGAATACTGTTTATTCTGAAAATGTATTTTTGCTATTAAAGGGATATCAAATTATGTCTGAAAACGCTTGAACTTAACTTTGGAATTTCTAACGTGTAAAGCTGCTCAGCAAGGGTACGTTGCTCCTAGGCTGAAGTCATCTCTTCAAAAATTCTACGGTCGGCACCATGAACTAGTTGACCGT
>JAOXYI010011430.1:0-13641 GCA_028566495.1 Lithophaga antillarum
TTTAAGATTAATTTCACCCATTATGTTGCAATTTGTAGATCATCCGCATTTTTGGGAAGACAGTGATGGCACAGATGTAGAATTTATCGATATCTAGCAAAGAGAACTGCTAATGTTGATGCCAGGGGTCGTCTAGGATTTACAGTAAGGTATAATTGGTCATTGTTGAAGGTCATGCTGTGACTTCAGGATGTAGAACATCGATAAAAGTGTTGTTCATTGGTTTGGCTTTCGCCTTGTATATTACATGAGATTTTGTCTCATATACATTTACCCTATGACATATTTTCATTTCATGTCTAAAAAGAACAAAGTTCAGTCAAAAATCCCGCGTATAAAAAATTAAATCGATACTCCAGAAATCAAACTTGTCCTCTGCATGCAATCGATACTCCATTGTAATGTCAAAACACTTAATTGTACAATTACATTATCTAGTTTGAATCCCAATTAAAACCGAATATTTGGTAAAGCCTGACAACCGAATAAAACAATAGTTAGAGCATATTACTCTGTATCCCGTATCCTAAAAAGGAATTTCAACAAGAATTCTGTCAGAACGTTCAGATAAACTATGCAACAAAATATAACGTACAAAGCAGGGTAAAAAGCACAATACGACTTACTGCCCTGTTTCTTTTTTATATTAACATATTTGAATGAAAATCGGTTTTTAGCTTTTTGTACTAAACACTTTTTCTACGAGGCTTTAGTTACAACTTTATGAGATCTTTGAGATCTTTGTAATTGATTAACTAAACTGTAACAATGTTCAACCTATCGAGGCCAAAATTTACGTTTTCAAATGAAAGGATATTTTACGATGATATATTGTAACATATGAAGTTTAATAAAAACGCAGTGTCTTAAAGGGATTTTAATGCCACCTCCAGCAGTTCTTAATTGATGGAAGAAGCTGGTGTGCCAGAGAGTTGAACTCGCCTTCCTTTTCACATTCGCCCAAAGTCAGATACGACTTCATCATAGAGTCTGGTTAATGATAAGGTCACTGTGCTTAAACGGCTGTTCGTAACTTAAGTTACCAACAGCCCAACAGGGCGGAGCCTTGCGTCTCTTTGATTTTGATTGTTAAAGTACATTGTCCATGATGAATAAAGAATAAATATAATTGCTATCTGTTGTATTTTAACTCCATGGGAACATGTTTAACGTGCCACTGATATTTTCAGAAGGCTTAGACAGTCGTAGATTTGCATCGAAAAAAATGCGATGATGTTGGTACTTTTTTCCACGACAACAGTTAAGCTGTTCGTAACTGGATTTGAGGATCTTGGTAACTGTTTGATGATACATTGAAAATTACGAAAATCTGTTATGGGACTATCAACATCAATGTTTAAAAAAAGAAGATATTTTGTTTTATCGCATCGTTTAACAATTCTGCAATAAACTGAATTCATAGAATAAAGGACTGAGAAGAAGATACAGTTTACATTTTTTTCAGTATTTGACTGCATGGCAAACATAATGATGTCCTGTTTGATGTGTAGTGTACCTAAAATTGCCCCCTAAAATTTAGAATTTTTTCTGCACCTTAACGGCTGTATGGAATTTCACAACTTCCATACATTCTTTGAGATATAAATTTTCATTTGGATCGTTTATTTTATGACGTGAACATTGACTTAAAACATGAAATGTATTTATATATATCAAACATAAAATTTGAAGGAACTGACGATTTTTTAAACAATAAATGGTAGTCTGGATTAAATATTACATTTTAATATTTTAGAAAAAAATCGATTTTATTGCTGTTTTCAAGCGTACGTTCTGTTTTTAAATCATTTTATCCTTACACAAAGAACATTCCTTGTGTGAACTACTTGATCTTACTTCAGCCTCTAGTCGACCCAGTATTATAAATAGTAATCGTTTAAGAAAGTTCTTCAACATTGAAACGAACTGCCCCACTGCGCGTATAATTTTGCCCCACAGCACGGGGCAAGACGGTACAATTCAAAAATATTTTTGTGACACAAATTTACCACACACTTATTGTGTTATGTGTCTATTTAATACATATCAATATCCTATAGTCAAAAGCTGTTAGTAGATAAAATGTTTTTACTTTATATACAAAATGAAATTTATAAGGTCTGTTTATGAAAAAGGTGTACCGTCTTGCCCCGGTCTCCCCTACCTGATGAAGGTTATTCTACAAACACGTGTCATTTCCCTGTGAACTGTAACGAAGAATATTTCAAAACACGTGAAATAAATAGACTTAGATATACCCTAATCTTGTTTTATGGTGTAAAATTTCTTTTAAAAAGAATGAAAACAAAAAATCCGAGATTTATTGATACACAAACAGACTGGAGTTCGTGTCTTGTGTGAAATGATTACCGATTAGTCGATGTCATTATATATGATTTGCTTTAATAATGCTCTATTAACGATTTGATATGAAAACAAAATGGTAATGTTGAATTACCTTCAATAGCTAAATACACATAAACATGTAGATATTTTTCTTATTTATGTTATTGTCTGAGAATATGACATATTTGAAATATTTCCTGCTATACTACAAACGGTATTACATATTTCTTGACCGTTGATGGCAAACCTTTTTTATTTACGGCTATTTTACATGCATGTTTATTCCTATAAAACACAGTTTAGTTATAATTTTAATCATTTGACAAAATGAAAGAGACGCACAGTCTATAAACAACAGCTTTTCTTCAAATTACCTTGATACATGGATTGCTTTTTTTTTTAATTTTATAGATAGTACTGTCAAGAGAGGCTAGCCTTGGAAAAAAAGGTCACTTAGCTGTTCTTTTAGGTAAATATTAGGAGAAGGTCATCATGATAAAAACTTTTTTTATATAAAACAAGACTGACTCGGGGAGAAGACTGGTGTATAAATAATTTGTAAATGTTTTGTCACCTTATGTTGTTATATTTCTAACATTAACCAGATTCTCAAGTATACAACAGCGGTAAAGATGGCGTCAATGCCTAAAACAGAAAATCCTTTTCAACTTGAAAATCGTTATACTGGGGAAACATATGATGTGAATTACCATTGATGGTATCTTTAGTAGAATACCGACGGATTATCCAAGAAATCAAGTCAGAAAATGACAATTCAGCAACGTGGGAAACACATCGACTATTGTTTCGCCGTTCATGCGACGCTATTATAACTTTGATATCTCCAACATTGTCTTGTAAAAATGACTTAAAAATTTTAGCCCGTTCTTTGCTCTAACGTAGAAGATTTCGACGTCGTAAAAAACTCTTTAGAGCAACGGTTAAAGGACATTATCTACTTTGATCCTACGTTGTTTTACAAATATCGATTCAAATGACAAGATCAATGTTATAATGACGTCTTTAGGACCAGATGGTGCCTGCGTAGAACAAGTACAAAAAAAAGAAGACCGATAATTGAATAGCAAGAACTCCAACACAGAACATCGAATGAAATCAGATACACCAATTCTGTATGGGAATGGGTTACTACCCTTAAGGCAATACTCATCGTGAATTCTTACTGGCAAAACCCAGAATTATTGAGACAGGGGTGTAAATAATCACACAAAAGCTACAACGTTTTTTACTCATATCAAAATATATTATTTGTTTGTTACAACGTAGCCTCCAAAACGATGTCCGTATGTGAAAAAAAATGGCCTTCGTTCTAAGTGTGTTTGGAGAGGGTTTTATCATCCTGCCTAAACACCTTGAATGACTTCTACGATAGGCTGAAATATCTGCTGTTAAGGTCAATTTCTGCTGTTTGATTTGTTGAATCTATTGCAGAATTTAGTCGATATGGTAAATTGTTCTTTTTGATACCGCTAATAGTCTGACAACATAATCAAGTACGTAAGGTTTTTTTGGATAATTTAATTTGAAAAATTACAGGTTCACGATTTGTCGTAATCTTGTCTTCATACATGTATACATTCAAATGGTATGGTCGAAAAGACGTCAGTGCAAAGTTGATCTTTGAGATTGTATCGACAAAGGTAAAACGACATTGGACTAATGTCGAAAACTCGTCGACGCAAACGTCGTTTCACCGTAAATCCACTGCTGTTTTCATAAAGTTGATATCTTCGACGCTGGATCAACGAAAAAGCAATTGATTGTTTTAAGTCGTTTTTAATCAATCTAAAGTCGAAGATATCGACGTCATAGATATAGCGTTGAAACGACGTTATCCAATTTCCTATTACATCCTTCGATTCAGCTTCCAAGATCAATGTAACATTGACGTCTTTCCGACCAAACGGTGCCTGTTTGGATGTTCATCTAGATTGCTGTTGTAATTCTTCGAGTGCAAACATTAAGTGGATAATTTTTTTGTAGAATCTATTCAGTTTTGTAATCTTGATTTTATCAAATTATCACAACAATTCAGAAATTAACTGTTTCCAGTGTTATTAGGATATGAGTTAAATTAGATCGAAGTGAAATTTATTGATTACGAACGTTTGGCAATTCGACATCTTTTTTCAAATTTCTGTTTCTAGAAATTAGATGTTGCTAAAGTTTCCATTACAGCAAAATATGAAAAATTATATTTACCTGTTTGTTAAATGTTGCTAAAGTTTCCATTACAGCTACAAAATGAACACAAATTATAAAATAAAATTTCAATTCCATTTTTCTTCCTATCAAGACCAATCCATTGGGTACTCTCAATATACAGTGACTTTTATAGTCATAGATTGGATCTTTTGTTTCTTAATTAGCCCTTATTATAATTTCCAGGTCGTTCCCGGTATGACTATATTTCCGTTTCTATTTATTCTGTTATTGGATACAAATGTATCTCGTCTATGTTCTATTGGTGTTAATACTATTCCCCGCCTTCATTATTTATTCTATACTCAGCAAATGAAGCAATGCATCAAAATTGATCAAACTTATCTTATACATTAATTTAATAAGTAAATAAATGGGAAATCTATGGGAAGCTTTTAATGCTATCAATCAGCTTTCAATATTCACTTTGTCACTTATGATAACATGTGTAAATAGGATAGAAAAAAAAGTCATTTAAAAAAAATTCTGCTGGTGTTGTCTGTGATTCTTTTTTATCAAATATTGGCACTCTGATGCCAAGAACATCAAGACAAAATATCCATACGTTTAAGGGAATATGTTCAAATTCTATACTGAGTAATTCGTGTGTGTGTGTGTGTGTGTGTGTGTGTGAATATTTCCTGACTGTATCAGTATTTGGAATATATTGAACACAAGTCTGTATGCATTTTAGGTATTGGATTAATATTTATGCGCAAAAGTAAAATATTCATATGAGTGTACTATCAAAAATTAAAGCACACAAACACACGTACAATTAAAATTATAGGACAATACAAAAGAAACATAATGGTACGTTAGTGTGAAATTTGCTTCCGCATAATATCTAAAATGTTGTACAGTCTGTATGGCCAAAGAAACGTAAAAAGAGCAAAAGAAGTGAAGAAAACAATGACTGTCACTAAAACCCGAGAGGAAAATGGTGACATGTCTTAATACGAAAAAAAATGTGGTAGATAAGGTAATTTCGGTTTCTGATGGTGGATGATACACATCCGGTTCAAGATGGATGGGAATGTACTTCCGATTTAAGATAGCGGAATACACACTTCCGTATGAAGATGGCGGATATCACGCTTTCGACTTATTAGTCACCAATCACCTTCTGTACATTTTATAGGATGGAGGATGCAGAGGACAATAGAATCACAATTCTAACTAGCTTAATAACAGGGAGTGAAAGCTACTGATAACCAGATTAATGACATAAAATACAGTGAAGGTAGAGATTCTACAAAATAAAGGACATGGAAGGCAATAAGTCACAGACAGAACCAGAATAAAACCAGAGAAGACACTGATGGTAATTTTGCCATGCCATTAAGGATAAGGAAGAAAGAACAAATCACAGATCCATCCAAAATGATAACAGGCTAGATATTGATGCTAAATATTCTATACAACCAGAGGTCGAGGAGACAGAACACGTCACCGATTCAACCAAAATAATTACAAGGAAGACAGTTATGTAGATATTCTGTATCGCCAGAGATACATATGACAACGATTAACAGATAAAACCAGAAAAAAATAGGGAAGACAATGATGGTAAACATTCTGTTCCATCAAGTAATAGGGAAACAGTACAACAGGTCACAGATACAACCAGAATGAAGACAGGGAAGATTGTACTGGTAGAAATTCTATACAATCAAGGATAGGAAAGACAACAAGTCACAGATACAACCAGTTAGTGATATTAAACATTCTATACAATCACGGATAGAGAAGACAACAGGTCACAGATACAACCAGAATAATGACAGGGAAGATAGTGATAGTAGATATTCTATACAATTACGGATAGAGAAGACAACAACTCACAGATACAACTAGAATAATGACAGGGAAGATAGTGATAGTAGATATTCTATACAATCACGGATAGAGAAGACAACAACTCACAGATACAACTAGAATAAAGACAGGGAAGATAGTGATAGTAGATATTCTATACAATCACGGATAGGAAAGAAAACAAGTTACAGATACAACCAGAATAAAGACAGGGAAGATTGTACTGGTACAATGGTAGATATTCTATACAATCAAGGATAGGAAAGACAACAAGTCACAGATACAACCAGAATAAAGACAGGAAAGATAGTGATAGTAGATATTCTATACAATCAAGGATAGGGAAGACATCAAGTCAAAGATACAACCAGAATAAAAACAGGGAAGATAGTGATGGTAGATATTCTATACAATCAAGGATAGGAAAGACAACACGTCACAGATACAACCAGAATAGTGACAGGGAAGACAGTGATAGTAGATATTCTACACAATCCAGGATAGGAAAGACAACAAGTCACAGATACAACCAGAATAAAGACGGGGAAGATAGTGAAGGTAGATATTCTATACAATCAAGGATAGAGAGGGCAACAAGTCACAGATACAACCAGAATAAAGACGTGGAAGATAGTGATGGTAGATATTCTATACAATCACTGAGAGAGAAGACAACAAGTCACAGATACAGCCTGAATAAAGACAGGGAAGATAGTGAAGGTAGATATTCTATACAATCAAGGATTGGGAAGACAACAAGTCACAGATATAACCAGAAGAAAGACGTGGAAGATAGTGATAGTAGACATTCTATACAATCACAGATAGAAAAGACAACAACTCACAGATACAACCAGAATAAAGACGGGGAAAATAGTGATAGTAGATATTCTATACAATCAAGGATGTGGAAGACAACAAGTCACAGATACAAAAAGACGGGGAAAATTGTGATAGTAGATATTCTATACAATCACTGAGAGAGAAGACAACAAGTCACAGATACAACCAGAATAATGACATGGAAGATAGTGATAGTAGACATTTTATACAATCACTGATAGAGAAGACAACAAGTCACAGATACAACCAGAATAAAGACGTGGAAGATAGTGATAGTAGATATTTTATACAATCGAGGATAGAGAAAGACAAAAAGTCACAGGTACAACCAGAATAAAGACGGGGAAGATAGTGATGGTAGATATTCTATACAATCGAGGATAGAGAGGACAAGTCACAGATACAACCAGAAGAAAGACGTGGAAGATAGTGATTGTAGACATTCTATACAATCAAGGATAGAGAAAGACAAGAAGTCATAGATACAACCAGAATAAAAACAGGAAAGATACAGTAGTGATGATACAATCAAGGATAGGGGCGATCGAACAATAAGTCACAGATACAATCATAATAACGGGAGGGAAACAGTAATGGTCAACATTCTATACAGTCTAGGATTGTAAGAAAGTACAGCAAATTACAGATACAAGTAGAATAACAACAGGGAATACAGTAATGGTATACATTCCAAACAACCAAGAACTGGGAGGAAAATATAAAATGTGACAAATATAACCAGAATAACGACATGAAAGACCGTGATGGTAGACATTCCGTACAATCTAGGATTTGAAAGATGGTATAACAGCTCACAGATACAACTACTATAAAGATAGGAACGACCGTGACACCAGAATACTAACCAGGAAGACAGAGAAGGTGCAAATTCAATACAGTCGGTGATTGAGAGGGAAGCTGTAGATTATAGATTATGTCAGAATGACAACAGGTATCACAATTTTAGTTACTGCAGTACATGTCGCAGATGAAGGTAATGATCTTGCCTGTTCCTCTGGTTGTGTGATTCTATGAACATTCACGTCGGCAATCATCTGCCTCTGTCATGCCATTTGCTATAATTCTTGAAACTCAACTTTCTATTTCTATAGAAAAAAAATTAGGTGTAAATTTGTAATTTGAACTAATTCTTACACCCATCTGAATATCTTATCTTCTGTGTAAGTTATGATACGCCTGCAAATAACCTTACTAAAATTACCTAAACATTGACAAACAAATTTGTGTACTTGTAATTGATTGTTAAATACAATTAGATCAAATTTGTGAATGTGGATATAATGATATTCAGTATATTTTCATTTTGTGTATTTTTTCTAAAGTAATTATAATTCTGTACGGAATAAAAGAACGTGAACTTGATGACATAGGAAAGCTTATGGGCCTTGAATTGCCCATTTAGTTCAATTTCACATCGATAATCAAATTTTACGTAGAAATATGGTTTGACTTAATGGAGAATAACTGATAAAATGAGTAACTCAAGTTGAAAATTTAACGCCTTCGTCTTCTAGAGAAAATGTTTAAGAGATTCTTACATTGAATTTACTGAAAACACGTTTGGTACTGAGGACGTTTTTTTATTTTATAATTATCAATAAGTCACGTAATTTCTTTCTGTCACTCCTCGTAGATACATTTTTCATCTCTGTCAACTAGACATGGTGTCTAATTATAACGCATTTTGGTTTAATGGCACAATTTTTCCTACAGATCGTTGTTACTTTGCACATCATACTTTGTTGAAATCGGTTGTAGAGAGGGTTATTATCCTTAAAACCTTTTTTCAGCAACATCTGGTTTTTGTTAATATTTAGAAAATTCAAGGACAGACATAGGATTCAAAGCTCTTTAGAGAAAGGATATCTAAAAGCACGAACTGATTTTGTTTGCAGTAAATATTATCAGATTATTAGAATAAAAGGAAAAATAAGGATTTACAATTATAAAATATAGTATATAATGAAAAATTCGCGAATGGAGAAATGTTTCAAAGCCGATTCGTGAAAACACCATTTTTACAATAATGATTCCGACATTGACCCTAATTGTTGGATTATTGCTGAAAATAAGTGCTAAAAAGCAAAGTACGAACGAACGTTTCGTACAGAACACATGCATGTAAATGTGTTTTCTTAAGTGTTATTGTTATTACTATTAGAAATGGCTGAAATATGTAAAAACAATATTGTCTTCCAAATGTAACAACAATTCTTAAACATCTTTATAGGTGCTTGGCCTATATGACGTTAAAATTTTGAACAGAAAGTTCATTGATAATGATTAGACTCTCGTTTGTTTATCCTTACATTGTATTTCTTTCTTTAGGCCACAACAAATTAAATTTTAGATTTTCATACCCGCCCGCCTCTATTTTTCTTCATTTTAAAGGCATTTTTCGCCAAAATAGACAAAAAAAATAAATAATAAGATTCGCCCGTCTGCCCCTATTTAAGGAAAAATTTGGACGAAAATTTAATAATTACCGTATTGTGGCCTTAAAAGACAATAAGAATATATTTCATGCAAGTACTCATAAACTTAAATTTTTGAAAACGTTCTTTTTCTTTGACTGGTGCTGGAACGTATTTTTTCAAGGATAAATTCTGTCTTGACGACATGGAAATAATATTACGTTTCATTATTCTTATACAACTTTGTTTTTTCTTTGTTCACTTCTTTATCAAGTTTTTCTTTAATGAAATATAATGGAAATTAAGTTCTTATACTAGATACAAATAAATGCTTTGAACTGTTGGTAGGTTATGTGTTTTGATGACGTTACCAAAGCTTTTATTTAAAATTCGAAGGGGGTACAACTAAGTGTTGGCAACAAAATAAACGTAACTACGTCAACAAGAAAAGATGCTATACAACAAAGAGTAAATGCTTTGGAAATTGACCAACCAAAACAATAAATGTCTTTACGAGAAAAGGAAATATATCCTTTGAACCTAATAAGTATCGACTTTTTTACTCAAATTTATTCATAAAGTATTTGTCTGTGATTTTAATGTCTAAATTATCAATTTTAATATTGTGGTCTGTTCTATACGCCCGTTGTGTTCAAAGGGTTTAATAAAAATCAAACTACTTTATAACTGCGTAATTATTTTTTTATTTGAAACATCTTTCTCAATAGTACAAAATTGTAGCTGACAATTGATGACAATTACACGTTTGATCATTTCAGTCAATGATTAGTTGAGTTCAAGAGATACAAATATTTTTTTCATCCAGCTGAGATCCATAACAATTATTAAATCATGAATGATACTAAAAATAAATTTCATAAATAAGTAATGACTTATTCTCTTTAATTGTTAGTTAATGTTTTAAGTAAACTTTGTGTTTTTTTGGTAAAACCAATAGATATTCATCTAAACAACTCGAAACTCTATAACTTGCTATAAATGATCGAAAATCGGTCATAGAAGTGATTCCGTTCCTCTGTCTTTGAAAAAAAAAACATATTACTCGTTGTACTTCACATAAACGTTACTTGTTAAATTGTTAATGGAAATTTACATTAAAATAACAAAATAACAGAAAGAATTTTAGTAGGTTGTAGATACACCATGGAAATCGTTTTGGAGGGAGGGATGTGGGGTTTTCCTAAACCGGAATCTTTCTGTAATTATAACGTTACATCGAAAATGTTCCATAACCTTTAATAAATAAAGCTTATCCGCATGCATAAGTGTACCATACTTGCTAATTTAAAGTTTTAACAGTATATTTCAAATAACACAATCCTTATTTTGTAAAATTACTTCGCAATGACTGTGGTACATCTGCATCGTCATTTTTCACGTATTCACCATTATATCTATATCAATTTTGCGTCATTTCATGCTTCATATTTTTCTTCTTCTAATTCAAGTGGATATGTTCATAGTTACCATCTTTTATTTTTTACTTTCTTGCTGGGACCATAATAACTAAATCCAGTCTGTGAACACATTTTTGGCGATCAAGAAATGTATACGCTTCCCATTTCTATATGAAAAGATGTATGAAATGAATAATTTCCTGTGGCTTGTTTCCCTTTAGAATTGAAATTGTATATTACTAAGTGACCTGTCGTGATATAAAACATTTGTGTAATAATATCATAATTGTGCTATGAATGTTGAAACATGTTTATCCAAGAGATTTCTTTTATATATTACTTACTTACTGTTACATAATTTTGATACTTGATTGACTTATGTAACCCTCCAAGGCACGCAGTTTTATCGTAGGTTTTGCAGTTGCTGGTGCTGTTCTAGAACAAACAATTGAAGGTCCTGTTATTCTTTTCACATTATAAGCAATTTTTGCAAGACAGAAATAAATTAACCCTGGCGTATGAGACCAAACTGACACTTACCATAGACATATATATTACTTACTGAAGATATTAACCTGGAAAATCACTTTATTCCCTCAAAATCTGAAAATCAAACCTACGAGTTCATTCAAACATGGTCAATGGTGACTTGAGAGGATTTCATATAGGTAACGAGTTTTCTGTTTAAAATATGTCTAGATCTTGTAGGACAAACAGACCAGTGCTACATAGTGATCTAAAGGTACATTTCGAACGGATCATCTCCAGGAGCAAAGTTTTGGGTCTAATCAGTCTTCTCATTTTTTAATGGTGTTCACGTGTTACTGAGCGAACGTTCTACCGTCCGCTAACGGTTTAGAATAAGATATATTTTAGATATATCGCCTATCCTGTCAGAGCACCTAGATGAACTTCGTATGGGAAAACGATTGGTGATAGGTTTTAATGTTCACTGAACGGCCTAGACACTGAAGGATTGTAAAATATGAATATAACACCGTAAATATTCCAAAAACCACATAAATACTAATTGTAATGCCATTCAGTGGTTCGGCTCTGTTCCCTATCACCTAATAAAAGTGTCTGGCTCGGGGTGAAATTTTTTTATTTATTTGATTTACCTGAGATTGGTAAAGTAAAAGTCAGAGTAACTTAAAGTGCCTGCTGTATTGTTATTTTGGAACAATCCATTGTTTAATACACTTTGCATAACAATAGGTAACTTATACACAGGTCGGTAAGTGTTAATGTGTACGATTTACTATACTTTTTCTTTTTAAAGTTTTAAATGATTTTATTTAAATAGCCAAAAAAAACCTCGATCGCTTGAATTCGAGTGTTCGTTTACTTTGTATTATTCTAATAATAATCAGTTTAAATTATCTCTCATTATGGCCCTTTCAGTCTCCACACAACAAGATTAAGTCGTATAATCTTTTATGTGTTTTCGTATACTTCAAATTTAAGATAAAGTTGAATATCAATAGGGCAATACTAAATCCAGTTCGGAGAGAACAAATGGGGGAAACAGAATATAAGAGAATCAAATGGAATAAAAGTTTGATCGTATAGCTTCCAAAGCTCGGCGTCAGATAAGTGCTCCGGAATAGTAAATAACATATTTTTCCCTAGTTACATTCGAACAGACTTTATTTCTGTGTGGCTTTATCTTTTAAAGGAAATAAACATTGATCGTTTTTAATTTTAAAATTGATACAAATTGTTTTGCAAAGTATTTGTTCTATATAATTTGGAATTCTAAGACGGAATTTAAAGAAATATTTGGCTTTCTAATACTGCATAAATAAGCAAGACGTAACACTACAAATGAAATTATTAAGATAAATTGATTCTTTGTCTAAGTGTATTATATTTACATTACCTAAATCAACTTAATTGTAAATTTAATTGCTTAAAACTAAATTTCCATATGAAAATAGCTTATCCTTCGACAAAAGATGTAGAACAGTCAGTTGAATAGATTGTGAAAGTGTGAAAAAAAAGTACCGGTAAGAAATTATTCAATTTTAATATAATTCTTCAACCTGTACAGAAATAAAGTAATATCGATTAAGTATCATTTTGCTTCGAACTGATTATTTAAGTCTTACTGTCATTTAAATATTTTTACCAATTTCATACTATTCATCTTTAAGTTAATTTTATTTTCTGTTTATCACGTTATTCAGAACTCGTATAGACTTCGTGTATCCCAGAATTTTGACTTGCCTTGACTTAATTCCTTCTCTCCATGTGGAGAATAGGGCCATGGACGAGTTCTCTCCATGCTGTTCTGTTTTGGGCTGTTCTTGCTGCCTCAGTCTATGACCCAAACCCAAGTTCTTTCCTCTCTCTCAGAATTTAGATAACAGATAAATCCGATAGATTTGGAATATTGGAAAAAAACTTATGCTCCATCCCACACAAAAAGTTGACCCCTTCCCAGACAATACTTTCAAAAAGTCGCCGTCCTTAAGCTAATCAATGTATCTTTGTGATATTAATCAAGGGATAGTATCCGATCTCAATGAAATGCATTTAATTTATAAATAGGCCTC
>JAOXYI010011536.1:0-13640 GCA_028566495.1 Lithophaga antillarum
CCCGATCGGTTAAACAATTTGTTTCATTTTTCAGATCTCGCAAAACACGGTGGCGATGAATTGAATGAAAAGAATATGTTCCTAATAAATGCATTTGCTGTAGGGTTTGAAAATTTTATTACATATATCGGTGTTTTGTTATCAGTTTCAAATGTGAACATTATTTATACACAATGATATTTTTCTCACAGATCAATATATTTCTTATCGAATCATTTCTGTAACATTAGAATACAACTGTTTTAGCTTCTGTTCCGAATTTTTTGTTTATTTGACATTTGGGTAGTTCTCTCATTTTTCTGCCTATACTGAATAAAAAAATTGAATGTAAAAATTTAGATCAATAATGGAAGTCACGGAAATTTCAAAACCGCGAATATAGATATATTTAAATATCATATTTTCATTTTTATTCAAGAAAATCAACAAACTGTTAGTAAACTTACTTCTGTTGTTTTTGCCCTTAGGGGAAACATCTTCCATCGGTGCTGCTGACACATTGTATGATGTCATTTCCTCTAGAGTTATACCCGGATTAGCTACCAGTCTCTCTATCATCATGACCATGAAATTTAGTAGATTATTTGCTCTGTCTTGATCAATTATCAAAGTGCTACAGCCTAATTCTAGGTCCAGTTTCTTAGTCATTTCGTCATTCCACACGTAGAAGATGGTTTCATTGTAGTAGTTACCAACTTGCAATTTCTTTACTCTGAGGGGAACTCGCTTGCCATTTTCGATAACCAAAGAGGATATCTTGCCTGTTTCTTCCATAACAATTTGATGTCTAAATATTTCGTTGACAGGGTGACTTTTAACTTCTGCGATGATGTCCATAAAGGGCATGTATCCGTGTTCTAGTGATTCCATAATTTTTACTCTATTTCTTTGTAGAATTTCAGCAACTTGTATAGAACCATCATTTAATTCAAGAAACAAAGGTATCCGGTTGGTAAAACGGTTCGCCTCTTTCTTTAAATCTGGGAAGAACATACGACAATCAATGGTCGTCATAATAGAAATCGTAGGCTGGCGAAGTTCAACGTGTAGAAGAATTTCAAACAGAGTTGTGAAAAACTGGAACAGCGAACACCTGTTTGATTCAATAACAGGTTTTAATCCTTCGACCAAATTGTCAGGTATTCGTATTCTAGTGAATTCAAAGAAATTTGGGTCTGTTGATATATCACCGGTAGTCGTCAAAGACATTGGCTGAAGATTTTCTGGAATAACGGAGTTCCAATAGTTTCGGAGTTCAGTTTCATCATCCAGCAACCGCCTTTCAATGTGAACTGCTATGTCGGTTGGCTCTACTGGCTCATCTGCAGGTGCATCCGGCGTAAGGTCCTTCATTATCATTGCTATTGAATTCAAATCCAGTGCCAAATGATTAAAGAGGAATCGTATGATTGCTTTTTTCCCTTTCTTTGCGTAAAACACTCTCATTGGCAAATCTTTAGCCGGATCAAACAGATAATCGTCCAGATTTGGTGGATGCCTAGTTTTGTGCTGCAAAAGAGATTTCGGTACTATACGGAAGTCTGCATCAACTTTGTCTGGATCCATGATAACTCTTTTGACCCCATATCTGACGTCGTCATGTCCGGGCACAAATAGTGTCCTCAGAGCTGGATACTTTTTGTGTATCTTCTCTATTAATGGCTTCCAGTATCCGGGCATTGCTATAACCCTATCAACAACAATATCACCAAACATGTACAAAGATGGATCATATTTGTTTCTCATATGGCCATTATACGCTCGCTTCTCATAAGGCGTCATTGATTCATAAACTGAAGGATCGATTTCTTTTTGTTTTGGTTCCTCTTCGCCTCCACCATTTTCTAGGATGTTGTTTATAGACTCAGCTAATGACATGATCGTCGTTCCGTCTGTAAGCAGCATAACAAGTGAAATCTTTACATGCATGACTTTGAGAACTGTCTGAGCAAATGTCATAGCCAACATAGAATCTACACCTAGAGCTGATATCAAAGTATCCTCGTTTAGTAAAGAATGCTCCACTCCAAAAACCTGACTTGCCAAGATAAGCAATGCTTTAACTATTGCTTCCATTCTGTCTTCCCTTGATATAGACATAATTTCATTTAGGTCAAAGTTCAGCTGGACTTCATTTCGCTTTGCCCTTCTCTGTTCTAATATCTTGTCTACAAATCCTCTAAATCGGTATTGAACCAGGAACATCTCTTCAGACTCTAAACCGGAAGCAATTATATCCCAGTCAAAAGCTCCATATGTGACTTGTGGACATTTATTTTTCAGAACTTCTAAGAAGCATTTTTTGATAGTCGGTACACTCAAAGAAAATAGTCCACGTCTTTGTAAGATCTCTTCGAGGCTATCATTATTGATGGCCATTCCTACTTTTAAAGGACCCCAGTTAATGCTCTGTCCACTTAACCCCATGTTGCGGCGGTAATGTGCTAGAGCATCTAGAAATGCATTTGCAGCTCCGTAATTAGTTTGACCTGCGTTCCCGAAAACTGACGTCATGGACGAATGCATAGCGAAATAATCAAGGGAAAGATTTTGGGATACAACATGTAGATTCCATGTTCCAAGAACTTTCGGTGTAAGTACTTTTTGGAGTTTCTCCTTTGTCATTGAGACAAAAAGGGCATCATCAAGAACTCCAGCTCCTTGAAAGATTCCTTTAATAGGATATGGTATTTCTGAAAGGATACGATCAAATGTTTCCTGTAGGGATGAAATGACCGTAATATCTGTCTGTGCGGTAGTTATATAACACCGAAACTTTTCAGAAAGTTCATTGATTTGAGTCTGCTTCTCATTTGTTGGTTCTCGCCTTGACAAACTAACAATAAATCCGGCTCCCTTCTCCGCCAAATATTTTGTGATTTCCCATCCTAGACCGGTAATACCCCCCACTACGATGTACACTGCAGATTTTCGAAAAACGAGATTATCTGGAACTCTGATTTCGCAAGAACTAACGTCTGTTGAAATAGCAAGTTCCACAACTCTACTTGGCAATCCGTATATGGCGTCGGGAGGACTCAATTTCGTGAGTTCTTTTGTCATTAAGTTGCGTTTTTGTTTTTTCATCCAACTAATAACATGGGGAACAATTTGTGGAAGTTTTGTTTTTGCCAATACTTCGTCGACGTCTATCGCTATGACCTTGACATGTGGAGATCTAGCAGCAACGTATCGTTCAACCTGAAGTGGAACAAAATATCGTAAAGAAGCTATCATACGAATATTACTGGTTGCTTCCAGAAGACCATGGACAGTTCGGAGATCAATTTTCATTAAAGGAATAATTATCTGTTGCATCTGGTCAGTGGATTGAAGTTCTTCAATTCTGAACACCATAACTGGTCCAGATAGTCGTGTTGAAATTAACTGCTTTAGAATCATTGCAGTTGATTGGTGATCATTGTCCGTTAATATAGTGTAACTTTTCTTCGACGGTAATTTTCCTACTAATTCCCATAACAGTGATGTAGTGCATAACATTCCGGGGACATATGGCGGAATATCAGACAAACTTACAACACAGTGCTTTGGCACATTGATCTCGGATTGTATTTTTAATGGATAACAGGCGGCGTATTTTTCATTTGCTTTGCCTTTTTTGGTTTTTCTATCTGGCCTTGTACCGACAATCTCAAATGTTAGGACTCCATATCCATCTTGATATTCGTGAGGCCATAAGTTGAGTGCATCTACAGCCTTTTCAAAGGTCAACGGGTACATGAATTTGTCATGTAGACAGGCTTGGTAAGGTTTGATCTTAACGGAATCATCTGGAATATCTACATCTGTTTCCTGCAAGGAGTAAAATGTGTCATGGAGAGAATCAGGAAGCTTGCTTCTGTATTCAGCCACACAATGTTTGTCGATTAATTTGATTTTTGGAATCTTCAACCTCTCAGAATCTGGCTGAGCAACAAATTCATTCTCATAAATTCTACCATTTCTTAAAGCAAGTTCAGGTAAAGTAAGTTTCCTATTTTTTCCTGCCAATACAGCAAAAACCTGATCGATGCAGGATTTAAAATCGGGATCAATATCCAAAAGGTACAGTTTGAAACTCTGTTCTCGAAGGACTGATCTGACTAGTCCCCATAACTCCGCCCCTACTAGATTCATATTACTGAGAATATCAACTGGTTGGGTGCTCTGTGTAATTACGTACATCGGAGGAGGTTCTGGTCTTTCTGCCATAAATTGTAATATTGTCAGTAAAACATCACAGTCGCTTACTAAATCTTCTAGCAATAATTCCCCATCATTCTGGTAGTCTTTCATTTGACCGGTGGCCAAAATAATGCAAATCTCTTTATCTGTACGAGTAACATCAGTTCCAAAATACTTCTCCAAAATATCTTCTTTAACTGTTGCTGCTTCACTTGCAATATGATAATTTATTTCAACAGTACCGTATGCGTATTCTTTAAAAGACGCAATAGTTTCTTTATCACGTGATATGAACACAAAACATCTATCTTTGTCAATCATTTCAGTTTCATCTTTGTCGACGACAGACTTACTACAACTACTAGACTGTCTATCTGAGTCATCAGACTGAATTTCCTCTTTTTCCTCATCCTTTTTCTCGACACTAGAATAGCCCGAACTACTAGACTGTCTGTCGTACTTGTCATCATTTATCTCAAGATCAGCCTTGCATACCAAAGTCTCCTTATCCGAAGTTGATTCTGCATTTGGTTCCTGTCCTTTTGTGTGATCAGATCTGCTAGCAATGTTCTTATTTGAATATAACTCCCTTGTTTCTATATTCATTTCTGTCAAATCTAAACGAGTCGATTCGAAACAGGCTGCATCTATTTCTGTCCAAATAATCCTGTGAGCAATCTGTCCATTTGCTTTTTCTGATTTCTCTATGGATCTTATGACAAAATCTTTTACCTCAGCGACGACAATACCATCAGGCTGAAGTAAAAGCAGGTTATATTTAATTTCATCTTTGGAGAAGGAAGTCAGATTCATATATGCCAACATATTCTTTTCTGGTGCTCGTCTCAAGATAAGTTTTCGAAATCCCCCAGGAAGTAGCTGTCCAGAAGGTCGTTCTTCCATCATATCAAATGCGATAGCAGGAGTCTGCAGAAGGCCATCCAGAACAGCAGGGTGAAGATTTGTTTTATTAAGATCTTTCATAAGTAGTTCTGATAATGTCACATCAACAATGCATTCAGTTTCATTTTTGTATCCGCTGCCTAAAATTTGCAGATCTTCACCATATGTAAATCCAAGGTTTTTTAAGGTTTCGTACGTCATTTCTTTGGTATGATAAACTGGACATCTCTCACGAATCTTCTGGACATCAATCATGCTTAATCGCACGTCCTCTATAACTTTTGCAGACTGCCCTCGAGCTATTATGTCATTTCCAGTTTGTATTGTAAACGATAAACTTTCAAATGGATCCAACGATTTTTTCATTACATAGGCCTCACAAGGACTGCCAGGTGACAAGCGCAAGGGTCTATGGAATTCAACCAAAATCTCTAATTCATATGGAGACTGCTCTAACAGATTTTTACTTGCTTCAAGTGCAACTTCTGCGTAAAATGCTCCTGGAACTAAAATGTTTCCCGCTACACTATGTTCGTAGACATAAGGAGTAGTTGATGTACTGATGTCTATCTTGAAAGGTGTTTGGTCATCAGATTGTCTCTTAAGGAATGGGTGAGCTGATGTTAGTCTGCTACGACCCTGCTTCCTCAGTACTGTACTGTCAGCCTCAAACAAAGACTTCATTCTGTTAGGGATGTATTTTGGGATATCGGATATAACTGAAGTGTGTGGATTGACACGTTCCATTGCAGGCGTTACGCCGTTCTTGTAAAACTCAGCAAGGGAATCAAATATACAAGATATCTCCGACTTAACATTCATTGAAGGTAGGCTTATTGCTTTTCCCGGCGCGAAGCTATCGCTTAAATGTGCTTTCAGGACGGGTTTTGGACCGATTTCGACAAATATGTTCAGCGTGCTTGCAACTCCAGAATTGCGTATCGCTTTCTGAAACAGAACTGGTTTTCTAACATTTTCTTTCCAGTACGAAGCTGTGACAAAATGCTCTGAAGTAGCTTCTTCTCCATAGACGGTTGACATCAACTTGACACTTGGGGAAGAACCCGATAATCCCGCTAGAGCATTTTCTAGTTCGATGCTAGCTGTTTCAGTATGACGACTATGGTAAGCACATTTGACATCCAATTTGCGCAAGAAGATTGGTTCATTATCTTCTTCACTTTTCTTTTTAAGCTTTTCCATTACTTCGTTGACTACATCCGTATCACCTGATACAGTTGCCGATTTAGAACTATTGTACACAGCAATGTTGATTTTGTCATCGTATTCTTGACAAAGTTCATCAACCATCTGAATATTGCTGTTACCTACAACAAACATTGATCCACCTGTGGCTTTAGACAAAATGGCCGATCTATGATAAATGACTTTGACTGCATCTTCAATAGAAAGTGCTTCGGAGGCATATGCAGCAGCTACCTCTCCTACCGACTGTCCAATAACTGCCTTTGGTTCTATTCCATAATACTTCCAAAGTTCTGTTAGACCAACTTGACAAGTGAATATGGCTAGATGTCCAATTAATGGATCAGATAGGTCACATTCTTGCTCCAACTTTTCATATATTGACCATTCTGTGTACGCCTTCAGTAAACCGTCAACTCGTTTAACTGTTTCACTAAATACTGGTTCTTGTTGTAGGAGCTCTTTACACATGCCAGTCCAAGTTGTTCCGACACCACAGAAAACAAAAACAATATTTGGTGGGTTTAATCCAGGTGGACGTACCTCGGAAATAGTTTTCAATTGTGATTCTGCTTTCTGGCGTAGTTCTTCCTTCGATTCTGCAACAAACGCTAATCTGTATTTGAAGTGCTCACGCCTACATGAGCTTGTATAAGCAATGCTACGCAGACTATCAACTGATGTATCAGTAAGACACTGCGTGAAATGTTGGAGACTATTTGTCAGACCACCATTGTCTAGTGCGGATAAAAACACGATATATTTTCTTTCTTCGTCCTCCTTTCCTTCGTGCACACCACCCAGTGGGAATTGCTTGATAATAGCATGGCTATTTGTTCCTCCAAATCCAAATGAGTTCACGCAGCTTATTCTTGTGCCATCACTCATTGCTGGCCATTCATCTACATCAACAGATACTGCCATATTGTACTTTGGGAAATCAATTTTTGGGTTTGGTCTTTCAAAATGAAGTGACTTTACTGTCTTTCCATGTTTCATCATGAGAAGAACTTTCACAATTCCAGCAACGCCAGCAGCTGATTCTAAATGGCCTATGTTGGTCTTGACTGATCCTATTTTTAATGGATCCTTGTCTTCGTCTCTGTACTGTTTGAAGAACTCACCAAGACTGTTTGCTTCAATCGGATCACCGACTGGGGTACCGGTTCCTGCAATTAATATTTATATGCAAATAATTTTATGATTCATTGTTAAGTAATTAACACTTACGAATTGTTATACGTGTTATGGTGAATGCATTTCTGCATCAGTTTGTCCGTCATAGAGCATCTATTGCAAGATTTTTAAAATGACTTTCTCTCTTGATAATATTGATCATTATTTTGTTAAACTGACAATACAAAATACTGTCATAAGTGTAGACAGAACAAAAACTACTTTTGGTCCTGCGCTATGTCTTGCTTTTGTTTTAAATGATTAAAAAAAGTATTCAAATCCATATATTTCTAGGAATTACTCTAAAAGAATACACCTGATAAATTCTGCAGGCATTTATTGTTTTACAGAGAATTCGTTCTGTATAACTGTAAGTTGTTTAAAAAATTCTGAATTGACAGAAGCCTAGTTATGGTTTTTATTTGGTTTGGATTGTTGACACAATCACTTTCTCAAAAGAGCGATGTTTCTTGTAGTGATGATTAGGACTACTGAGGGTATATAATCGAAAGCGTTTTGATGCGATTACAACTTCCAGACGACATAATAATACCAGAAAAAGTTTCAATACTTTTTACTTCTCAAGCTTATAGGTAGTGCAACAGTAATCAAACTTTGCTTAAAAGACATGACAACGATGGTACGGGGATACACATCTTTCCTCTGAATAATGCGATGAAACAAATTGAAATTGTTTTCGTTTAACGCATTGTAATTTGAAAAAAAAATATGCAGAATAAATTTATCATTGTTTAATTACCGTGTGCTTCTATGTATTGTACCGAATTAGGATTGACATTATTGTTTTCGTACACTTCCTGGAGAAGTTCAGTCTGCATCTGCACAGACGGTGCTGTAATTGGTGTCATTGTACGGCCATCTTGGTTACATGCTGTCGCAATGGTAGCCCATATTTTATTACCATCTCTTCTAGCCTGAAATGATATGTACTTATATCTTACATAAGATAAAATGTTTTCGTTTCTATTCTTTTATTGCATCTAAATTCTTTCTATTGTAATTCAGTACTTTGTCATGCTTGACAAGCTAACCTATCCTAAATTCCTAACTGTATAATTGAATTAATTTTAGTCAGTGCAAATTGTGCGAAAAGAAAAATAAATAGTAAAGCTGTTTTTTTTTCTCAAACAAGGCTAAGATAGACATAGGATATTCAGCATTTATCTTAATGTTACTTTATAAAAGAAAAGAACTTGCGTTGCAAAAGGAAATCAAGGACTGTTAGGCTTTACAACGTTATTGTTCTGTTACCTCTTTCAATCTTTTCAGGACAATAACTCCTCCCCCTTCGCCACGAATATAACCATCTGCTGTATCAGCAAATGCCTGGCACTGTCCTATGGGCGAAACCATTCTGGCTTTTGACAAGGGAATGAAGATATCTGGATACAAAATACTGTTGACTCCACCACATATGGCCATTGAACAATCACCTGAATCGGAAGTTATGTGACGCATGTAAATTGCCAATTCTAATATGACGCCCTGCATTCGTCACACGAATTAGAATGTTAAAATTGCCAATATATATTCATACCTAGCACAGAAGCAGATCGATTCTGCTAATCGTAATTGATTTTTGCGTTTTAAAGTTGTGTTTTGTGCCATAAATATCTAAAAATGCATCTATGAGTATATATTTTCCTGTCAACAATAATTAACCAAAACATGTTCGTTTCTGCACCAACTCGATTCTGTTTTCTCCGTTTTCCAGGAAGACAACTTCCCGTTAGTCACTTTTAGTGCACAAAAGTGTCGTTTTGTCGTATTAAAATCGAAATAATTCATGGAAGCCATAAATTTTTACAAACTTTTCTTAAATAACTATCGAAAAACGAAATTCTTTAAAAATGTTTACAATAATATTGTCCGATGGCTCTGTAAGTAATCCAGCCTATTTCAAGATATAAAAGCCGTCATATTGCATGAACGTCCTCAGAAATGTTTTAAGATGGCAAAACCCGTATTCGTAAACAAACTGATCTTTAGTATAATTGTTTTCCTACTTCATTGTTATGTTGAAATGCAAAAATAATTTTGTCATCCAAAATCTTTCTGAACATGTCCGCATATAGTATGTATACATAATAACGAAACTGAGTTTTTGTTGTAATACTTAATAACTAAACTCTGGGAATACAATAAGTATTTAAGAAATAACTTTACAGTTGTCAGATCTATAAAGTTAATTATGTTTTAAAAGCTTACACTAAAAGATGTGTAACTATAAGAAGACTGTAATAAGTAGGGTCTATTATGAAGTACCTAAGAAGAAACTGTACCACCCTTTCCGTTAAACCATCAAAAGAATACAGAAATAAGTCATGAAGAAAACAACGCTGAGATGATATGTCCTAGTTTGTATTGCATTCAAATTCTTTTTTCTTCAAGAATATAACATCGAAATAAAGGTACCGATGGTATCACTAGCGTAACAGGAAATAAATTTATACAGACCTAAATATTAAATTGAAATATTCTAAATCAAACTGACAAAAAGTTTTGATGGAGTATGTGTTAATTCTGTATTTTCTGAATTTTTAAACTTTATTCTCTAATATTTTTTTTTTATTTTGTTGTCTATTGTGTAAAATTTTCAGACATAATATTCCATTATTATTTCTGTTACTTTTATTGTCCAATACTCTTTATTCTTCTCATTTTATCCTTACTAACGTAAACCACCAACAAGACAACGTGTATTGGAAGAAATTTCTGTTCTAAGACACAGGTTACTCTATAATCGTCACTGTCGTAGAGGGGACACCACAAATGTTTAAACTCACCACTTTTCAAAGCTTGTGATGCCAGATGTATTGCAACAAGAGAAGAACTACATGCAGTGTCTATTGACATTGATGGACCTAACAAGTTATAAACATAGGAGATTCTGGCAGCCACAATACTCGGTGCTGTACCAGTTAGCGTGTAGTTACTAGCCACTGCAGGGTCCTCTGTTGCTGAACTCTTGTAATCATCGTTCATTACTCCTAGAAATAAATAAAATTAAAAACTTGCAACGAATAAGTTTTTATAAATCCTATAGATGATAAGTAAATACAGCAGTTATCGACCAGTAATTAACCAACAATTAACAAAAACTGATTGAGACGCTTAGCAAAAAAGGAGAGTGTATCGTCAGGTTCCTGCTGCCTCTCCCTTGTCTCCCGGTACGCACCCTATCGTATCCCGGTCTTCCAAATATCTTTTACCCCTCAGTGGTGAGTTATACACTGGGAAACTGGGAGATGGGTTAATGTTAAATATGTCTTCTGAAAAATGACGTGTACTTGATTCGGTGGAAGCTGTCAGTGTACAATTCAAGAATATCTCTGACAAGGAAATAGACTGCTACTCTTCTGATGAAGATATGAAATCGGTGGAGCTTTGATGATTGCTGTCTGAAGCTTTAGTTATTCCGATACACTTTCCAATAAGTTTTACTAAAGTATAAACCCATAACCTTGGTATTAAACAATATATGCAATTTTTATCGTGCGACTTCATAGTAGTTTCTTCAGTCATGACTGCATTATTAGCTGTTCTTGAACAAAAGTACATAATGCCAGAATAGGATATTTTAAATAGATTTAATGATAATCTACTGTGACCAAGAGCTAGCACCAAATAAATATTTTACCGTAATGTCTACATTAGTATGATGCACTGAAAATTTAATAAATTCTGTTGGTATTACCTCTGGGTTATGTTTAATTTTTATGAAAGACTAGTTAAAAACAATAAATTTGGCAATTTTGACCAATATATCCCTATGATATAAGTATAACATAATTTGCGCTAATATTAGTCAGGTTTTGTCATTCTACCATAATACCCATATTTAGAGGAGGCAAAACAGAGTCCTTATTGTAGCATTTTTATGTATGTAATTTAAAAAATACGTTAGCAATTGTTGAATGCCTTGAAGTAAAAAACTCCTGTCAATTATTGACCATGCTTAAACTTAACTTTAAGATATTTATGCTCGTTATTGCTACATTTGCATTTTTTAAGATGTAGAACAATGTTCTCCCATTTACTGTTTTTTTTTGTACATTTGTACCAAATGAGGTTTTCTTCGTTTCCATTTACTCTATATCCCTCTTTAGAGACTGAAACTGTTACAAATTCAGGGTTAATCGTTAATTAATCCAGTGTCTGTCAAACAAGAGTTATTGCTCTTTAATCATTTTTAAAATATTTTTATGGATCCCTGTTACTGTTAAAATTGCTTTCTTAAATCAAACGTTACATATGACTCAGTTCCTTAATTACTATGGGAAAGGAAGGAGACATATTTATGACAATGAAAATGACATAAAACTAGTCATTAATGTTGTAATTAACTCTACATTCTTGAACAAGGATATAACTAAAACGTCACAAGTAAAAAAATACTTGATTTGACAAATAGATTTTATTCAAAAGGTTAATGCCATTTGTAATGATCCGTCGGCATTCTCAAATATTTGTGTAAACAAAGTTGTAATTTATCTCAATTTTATATAGGGATCTGAGTGGCCAATTGGTTAAGGTTGCTGAGTCCTGACCGCTAGCCGAACACCGCTGTCATGTGTTCGAGTCCCGCTCGCCCCGCTTCATGTGTTAAGGTTTCCAGACACCTACCCAAGGTCGGGGTTTTCACCGGTCAGCTGGATATATATAGAAATCCTCTATAAAGAATAATATTTTAGGCATAGTACGTGTATTCCTCCTTACCTATATAAACACCCGTTCTGCTACCATGTATGTTTTTTCTCATTATCCCGCCGTCTTCAAGTGCCATATGTACACATTCTAGCACATATCGTTGCTGTGGATCCATTTTTGCGGCTTCCGGTTCACTAATACCAAACATTTTACAGTCGAATTCGTCAAAACTGAAATAAATTGCATTAAAAAATTCGTAATTGACAATGTCGGACTGATACAGCGTCAAAGGAAGCGAAGTTGTTTTCTGGGGAAAAAGAGAAAAATTCAGCAAAATGTGAACAAATTCAACTATGTTACTTATTCCTTAAACTAATTTATGAATGCATTTCTGTCGGAACCTAAACATTTATGATATCCATTGGTAGATATTTCAGAAAATGCAGTGTTCTAAAACAGGTTTTATATACGATAATAAAACTGCCCTACAAACGATCAGTGACCTTATAATTGTCAACAAAAGAATACCTATTTACTATACTTCGGATTATTTGTTATTATAATTATTAGTATTTTTTTGCTTGTATCCCCACTCGAAAATTCAATAAGTGTGTAAATTACCAGGACGCCAACTGGTCCAAATATAAATTCCGGCTTCAAATACCCCCCTCCAAAAAAAAAATCAAATATCAGGATAATCAGTTTCTCCAAACAATATGATTCTTCTCTTACTATACAAACTCATTTCTGGATACGGCAGGAGGCTAATGGACGTTTGTTCCCATTTTTCTAGTTAAATTTAACCACTCATAACTACATTTCTAAAACTAAATGCAAAAACTTTTTCAAAATGTTTGGTATAATTTGACTTCACTCTTTATATTTTATAATTCCACAAAAATGCAGCAAGATAATTACCAAAGAAAAACAACTTACTCTCGCAAGAATCCAGCTCTACGGACGTATGTTTTACCAGGTTCGTCATAATCGGCAGAGTAATATTCTTCCACATTCCATCGCTCTGGTGGTATCTCTATAACGTGATTCTCGCCATTCACGAGAACTCGCCAGAAATCATCTACAGTATCAGCTCCAGGGAACTTCCCTCCTACCCCTACTATAGCGATTGCATCATCAGCATCTAGATTTGACCTAAAATGAGTTTTAGTTCAGTTGAATATTATATTTAAATCTTTTCTACAGTTTAGTAAGTAAAGAATCTAAAACATTGACTATTTCAATGCAACTGACTGCAATACGATCTAACAAAAACAACTAATTTTACTAGCAAATAATTTATGATAATAGAATTTTTATTTGCAAAGAAATACTAGCATGGTTAAATGATTTTGTTGGAATCAGCACACTGTTTCTTTATATTAAGCGATATGTTCATATTCTGATTATCCATTTTGATTCGATAATTTAATACAAAATTTAAATGAAATGTACTGGGTTTTTTTTTCACACATTAAGATTCATTTTAATTCAGAACATAC